>JAHLWY010000182.1:0-267378 GCA_020002185.1 Paraescarpia echinospica
GACACACAAGGGATGTGTAGTAGGCCCTGCTTCAAACGTAAACAAGGCAAAGAACTCTACAACAAGCCGTGGGAACAGCGTGTAGGAAGTCGCCTCGACCTTACATGTAGCGCGGACTAGTATTGGGAGGAAGCTCGGACGGTGAACGTGACTGGAGAAGCGCCCAGACAAGTGGGACGTGAACTAAGGACATGTTGCGTAATTACATATGTAGACGAGTTGGGTGTTATGGTGTTCAGAGGCCCGGGGCACGATAACGACTTAGACTGAAGTGTGCGGACTGATGTGTGTGTACGAGTGAGAGACGTGTTAAGGAATGAACATTTTAAACTAAAAAAATCGACTTTCGCCTTATCCAAACCAACGGAAAAGATCTAACGTTTAGTATATATGCGTAACTTGTAACGTACATATCTAAAACAAACCGAATTTAAGCCTATATCTTGATGACGTGATTAATTTATTGAAATATAGGCGCATGAATTATTGGTACATATTCGCGCCCTGCGACGTTTAAAAGTTGTTGGCCTGGAGTATGCAAATAAATGTCTTAGACGAGGTACAATTCCTCTCAATATATCTATTGCCTACGAATAAATTACATATTTTAATAAATGGCCTATACGGCAGAGAACAACGCAACTCGGACGGCTTACCACAAGAAGAAGGAATTGGATCAGTCTCGTACTGCTAAAGGATGATGATAATGTATTTGCTACCAAGGTCGCCTTAAGATGGACACCCGAAGGAAAACAACAAAAGGAAAACTCAAAACAGCACTGAGAAGACCAGTTACAGTGGACGGAAACAAAGAACTGTTAACACTGTCGTCACGAATAGGATTAAGTAAGTAAAGCAAATAAGCATATACAACTATACAACAGTGCAACTATACAAAGAGGCAAGACACTGCTCACTCTCCAGTTGTTCTGATTAGCTGTAAATACTACGGCGCCTAGGTTTTGCAAGGAATTTGTGATACTACGGGACGCGGCACAGTTACGTACGTCTAAAAGGAACAGGTAAACACTCAATGTTCTGTCAATTCATGGCGCTACACTTTGTTGGCTGTGTTACAAACACCATGTTTTCACCCCATTATCTGACCACATGCCTTGACCTCATCCTCTGACAACACGACTTGACCCTATCCGTGACGACACGTACGTCATCATGGTTGAGTGAATCACCCGGAACCCGCGAGGTTGGTGAGCACGTCCAGGAAGGTCTTCTAGTTTATGTCGCTGGTATCGACCGCCTACGACGACGCAGCTAGTTTGTGGAGGGTATAGGTGTCCTGCTCCGACAACCACTGCTTGACGGCTCGTTTAAGTATTAGTGTTGTCCGGTGCAAGGCGTCGACGCCTCTGTAACTCTCCAAGTGTTTCGGGTTGAACGCGGCTTAGGACTTTGCGTTGTCGGCCTCCCATTGCGTGTCGTTGTGTACGACGATCCATCCGTTGCACCAGGAGTAGGTGAATAACTGCCTAAGAAATTGTATAATAATGTACAAAAAGAACATGACTGCTGCTGCTGCAACGACTACCGCTCGACCTCGCTTCAAAGCGCCCTCTTAACCCGTCGAGTGGTTCACCTCTCTTTAATAGTCCTCCCACCGACGACCGAGAGACTGAGCTCAACGAGTCGACTTTGCTTCCGCAAGGGTAGTAGGTCTACGTTTCCAGTAGCCAGCAAGCCTTCTCTCAACTCTTTCGAGGTCGTGAACTTTGTCACCAATAAGTTCCTCATACGGTCGACACGGATAGCATCCCACTCGGATGCTATTCGCGTCTTCCTTATGGCTCTACTTCTACGTTTCGCCATATACGCTGACCTTGCCTCTTCGATACTTTCGTTCGTCGTCTTCAGTAAACATCGCATTTCTATACGTATAAGAGTATTCAACAGAAATATACACCCGACCGAACGCTTCGACTCGGCAAACCGTACAGCCATATCCATCATATCTCCATCTCTATACCACTGGCTCAACAACTCGTATATACGTTTCTCCATCAGTTGTCTCAGAATATCTAAGCGATGACGAAGGTAACTACGCTAATTGACGTATGTCTTTCTTATTGATGACGTTGCATATGTGTGTACGACATTGCAGTGACGGCACGGATGACGCTTCATGACGGAAGTCACGTCTACAAATGAAGGAACACGGACCCCCGCATACGCCTATATACAAATGCGTGAGTGGACAGGCATGCGCGAACGCGGAATGAACGAACCAATGAATGGTAGGTATCGGTGTGAACAGTAGGTGCGCATGCGCGAACATGAGATGTCGGACGTGCGTGAAGGTGATATGATTGAATAAGGGACGGTAATTGTGTGGGGAATTCAGACGGTAAAATGATATCCTATCCAGTAGGAGCGGTTATGATAGACTTATGGGTGCTAAGTGCGTGTGCATGTGCGTGAATGATGAAGTAACGGAGGCGTGGGGAATTCAGAACGAAAAAGGTTACTTCCTTTCCACTAGGTGTTGCACCTATGATAGAGTTACGGGTGCTAAATGTTGAGCGTGGGGACATGAGACCCAGAGGGATACATTAAAACACGGAAGTACACGAGAGCACACGTATTTTATTGACCAAAGATACAAGCGGCGGCATGATAAATGTCTGAGCTTACAGGTGTTGACCACCGCGCCATCTGCACGATCGATTATGATACCTTGTCAATGAAACATTATGTCGATTAAGACCGAAACACGTCACAAGCAGCAAAATACAGCAAATCGATGTCAAAACTAGTGTCAAAGCTCTACAAACAGTACCGAAAATAGTCACAAAACAAAACGAGTGGTTAAAACGAAGGTATGCAATCGGCGACGAAAGTAAACATAAAATCAAGCACTGGCTCAGAGTAAACCTCCAGTGTTATGGCTGTGCGTCCGTTAGAAAATTGTCAACCAAGTATTCATGCCATTCTTCTTGGGAAATGTTCCTCGCCACCTCGTTATCCGCGTGACGCGCGGCCTCAGATATTGTCATGGATGTACTTCGGTAGATCAACGTGGTCAATTTTCTCCATTGGAACCTCGACCGCGAGGATACAATCGAAAGGTGACGGTTCAGTCGCTACTGCGTGAACCCAGAGCGACATCGCTAGAAAACTCTTCCAAACCAAATGCCCGCAAGGAGCGAGTCCGAGTGATGGTGGTTGCAGAATGACTTCATATCCCACGTGTGAATAGTTCGATACGACTTCGTCTCACAAGGTACCGCTCCAGTCTTGGGGTGGTGGCGATGCCCGATAGTCTAACACTGTCGATGTTAGAGAGTCCAACATGACGTCGACGTCTCGTCGTACGGGTGTTGTTGGCGAACTGTCCACTGCATCATGTGGTGGCATGTTGTCATCTAGTAGTATGAACGAAGGTGACTCTATCACGACGTCATCGCACGTCAACGGACGGACTGTCCACCGGGTCTAACGGTATGAGCGGCGGCGGCGGCGGCCGCGGTGAGTAATCAGACATGATGTGTCTCGGACTGTCCGATACGTCATGTGGTGTTGGTGGTGGTGGTGGGAGCGATGGTCGTGATTTCTTTTGTACATCCTTGCGATGTAGGCGGCGGCGGCGAAGGTCGTCTCGTCTGAGGACCCTCATCCTCCGTCGCACCAGCCGCCGAACATTCATGATCGTCACTGAACGAATAGCGAATCATTCGGAGACAATCACTTATCTACAGAAAAGAAAGACTTTTTTTAGAGACAAGATGACATCGAGTACAGTAATTTTTAGTTACCCCCATCGGCTTCACCACCACGAACGCCTCCATTGCGTAGGTAGTCTTTCACATTCTATATCATATCGTGACACCATCGCGACATCGTACATTTCACGCTGAAGTCTATAATAGGCCAACGCAAGTAAGCTTCAATGGTCCTGCCTCAGATCATAGGGTAACTTTCTAGCAGATCGAAAACACAACACACTTCATTGCACACGGAGCGAAGGCAAGCTGCATCCATGGCTGTTTGAAAGGCCTGTTCAATTATAATTTCCTTAGAAAGATTTTGAATTGTGTAGACTTTGGCTATGGTCGCCTGTATGTCGCTATCAGACGACGACCAGGTAAATTCTGTTAGATCGTCAATCCCGTCAAATGATAAGATAATAATATCCAGCATGCTCGACTGTGGTTTTTCAAGCGAGTTTCGCCCGGCCCCCGCAGAGAATGGACATTGACGTGTAACAGTCATCGTTGACGATTTCAAGGCCAACTACGTGCCGGCGGAAAAGCATCGCACTCGCGCAGCCTAGTCATCAAATAGACACACCCACACAATTCCGTCCCTTCCCAGTCACTCAACAACATGCGCAAGGCGAATCTGTAGATGGAATCCCCTCTCTGATGTTTGGGAGTGTTGTTTTGTGTGTTACGTGACTATTTTTTACCGAGGCGAAACATTGGGTAAAGAATATATTTGTCTTGACATGCGCAAGTCACAATTGTCAAGGGACGATTAAATATATCATTGTCACTTACGCTTTTCTGCAGATGCGAGAGAGTCGTCGTATCTTCGGGCTGTTGGTGCGTCTCCATTGTTCATCAGGATCAGATCAGACAGAAGCTCAGTCAGTATGCAGAAACGATGAATATGCCACAGCGATGTGTGCTCGAGGCTTATATGAGGCTCCGAGTCGTTAGACCTTTGACGATCTTGGAACTGTGGTGGCAGTTGCGGACAACAAAGACGAGGTACAAAAACGGTTGAAGGTGGCAAAACAGTTGAATTGCGAGAAATGTCGCTAGAACGTTAACGATATTTAAACAGTGGTGGCAGTTGTCAAAAACTATGACTAGGCTGCAAAACGGCTGAATTGTGACGGTTGTCGATCGCTTGCAAAACAGTTGAACAACAAAAAAACGAGCATCGTTACACCGATGGTGATCTGTTGAACTGATGCTCCTTGTATCTGCCGCCGTTTGGTCGGCATCTGTTTCTGATAATAAAACCGTCGTAACTGCATCACCAGAAGGTTAAGCGTATTAATTCCTGGATTTCCAGTGCGATTCAAACCACAATAATCTTCGTGACTTATGACGTCTTCAATCAGACGGGAAGAGCCCGTGTCTAGCAAACGCTTGCGAAGAGAAGCGTCGCGGAATTCTATTGCTAAAATTGCGTACATAACACTCCGGCGATGAACGATCCACAGTGGGCATAAATCGACCTTTTGTTTTGATCGATTTACTCACTAATTTCAACTGTAACCACTACGCAAAGCTTGCACTTTTCTAGCCGTAATAAAATCGCCGTGAAACATGGCCTTTCGATATCGGTAAGCACTCTCGGTGCAAACGAAATCCTCTCCCGACACAGGAATTGGACACAAATAAAAAATTGACAAAAAATGAGCTGCTGCTCTGAATTTGTTGTCACAGCAGTTCGTTGTTCTCCTACAAAACAACGTTTTATTGCAGTGTTCACTTACAAAATAGCAGTGCACACACACACACACACACACACACACACACACACTTGCTGAACCCTGTCCGTCAAAGTACAACAATTTATCACAGCCGCATCGAGCAGTTAGGGCATGTGTTTTCTAAAACGAGTGATTACGTCAAACCGCACTGGATTAGATGCAAAGAGCGCTGTTGTGAGACAAAATTGGTATTATATTTCGTAACCATCGCAACACATTTGAAGTTGCGGTTGTAGGAGAACGAAATGTTGGTTTCGAGATGGTTTGTTATGGATGTTTTGGTGTCGTAACGACGCTACGGCTCAAATGTAAGTACATTATTAAGAGCACTGTTTGCACATATTTCACAGGATAAGTGAATGTTGTCGCATTAGTTTTAGCTTGGTTGTGTGATGATAATTTCACCTCTACCACTATCACCAAAACAGTGGTGTATCTTGGACACGGATGAACCCGATTCTGGGTTAAAAAAACAGAGGGTGAAGATGAT
This sequence comes from Paraescarpia echinospica, assembly GCA_020002185.1. NCBI lineage: Eukaryota > Metazoa > Annelida > Polychaeta > Sabellida > Siboglinidae > Paraescarpia > Paraescarpia echinospica. The sequence continues at coordinate 5,949 of JAHLWY010000182.1, forward strand.
TAAAACGTGAAAAAAACATTAAAGTATAATGTTGTGTTCGTTTTGTCATAAGCACACTCACTCACACACGATGACATACCCGATAAGAGGCGGTCATTAGCCGTCCATCAGCACGTCCTACCTTTACACATACGCACGCACCCACTAAGAGGCAGTCATCCACCAACAAGCCCCGTCCGACCCACCCGTACCAGTCGCTAGGGGGCGCTAACAACGGTGATGTCACCGGAGCTGAGGCAGCAGTTCCTAGGTGGCATGACTATCATAGTTCTCCTCCATTCGTTATCAGTACTGGTGGGATGTTGTCAAATCCAGAAGCTTTTCCCTTCATAAACGATCTTACAGCTATCTCCACTTCTTGATGTAAAATTGGAAAATCGTCCTCATTTGATGATGCTTGGCTGGCTAGAACACTTGGATCTCCGTTGGTCTGGAAGTTGTATAACTCGGAACAGTATTCCGTCCATCTGTTAATAATGTTGTTTTCTTCAGAGAGGCATTTCCCTTCCTTGTCTTGAATTGTGTTGATGTTGTCCTGCCTTTGCTTTGTCAATTCTCTCACGACTTGGTACGCTCGTTTGCTTTTGCTGTTGGTGAGGCAGTCTTCAATTTCCGTGCACTGTTCTTCAATTCATTTTTCTTTGGCTTTTTTCATTCCCTTTCTGATCTTCTTGTTGATCTCACTGTATTTTGCTGCTCCTTCTTCCATATTTTGTCTTTCTTCAAATCTCTCCTAGTGTCACACATTTCCAGAATTTCTTCTGCGACCCAGGGTTTGGCGTTTCGGCAGTGTTTCCCTAGAACATAATTTGCTGTTTCTGCCATCACTGCATTAAAGTTGGTAATCATCGCTTCTAGATCTTTTTCAAGCGTGAGCAGTGGTGCAAACTTCCCTCCAATCAACCTCACATATCTTAAATCATTTTGAATATAACACGCTGCACCGCCGGCTCATCCGTGACCTCTGCCTCTCCGGTCTAAACAAAACCCTTGCACAATAAGGCTAATATTGTCCATATATTCCTTAAACTTAGTTTCGCTAACATATAGAATTGAAACAGAAAACAACATAACTTTATTTCGGCCGCAATACACATTTCTGAATATATTTACACTGGATTACAGAAAAACAATACTGCAATCGGGGAGACCCTCTGGAAACCCCAAGAGGCTTATGTCGAGGACCACCTGGTCAATCACCATTATATCAATCAGGTCCCTTATGCCATAACATTACAACGTAACTTTAAAACAGTACATTCAACTGAAACAAGGTGAATAGTTTATATATATATATGAATCGTTTTTTTATATATATGAAATTGGTTGTCTGCTAAAGAAATAAAGAAATAAAGTTACATATTGGGACATGGTATCGTTTTTTGACTAGATTAAAGGTTAAACATCAGTAAACATTGAATAAATAAAACTTATTCACTTATAATACCATAAACAATTATTATAGATTATGAGTAGAATATAAAATAAGACATTTCAAGAGTTCAAAGATATTTAGACAGTAATAGCTCTTTCAGTTTCTTTTTAAACTGATTAACGGATACAAGTTGCTGCAGAACATGAGGTAGGGCATTCCAGAAAATTAGTCCTGGGTAATTAAATGTAAATTTCCTAGAGTTTGTTCTAATTTGTTGGATATAATTTGCACTTTGGTGTCTTTTGTTATTATCATGAATGTTCCCAGCTAACTGATGTTTGTACAGATCTTCCAATTTTTATATTTTTATCTTTGAGAATAGTGGTTCTGAGTGTGCAATATGGTGTGATAGTGTTATTATCCGTACAGCTTTCTTTTGTAGTATTTTTAATTTGCTTAAGTTTGTGCAATTTGCATTTGCCCATAATAGAGTACAATACTACACCTGTGATGAGATTAGTGAGGAGTACATAATTGTCATAATGTAGATAGGAAGAAGGTGTTTTAGTTTGTTTAACATACCTACATTCCGTGCTATTTTTGTTGACAGATTTTCAATATGTAACTTCCAATTACGGTGTGCATCTATAGTTATTCCTATAAATGTTGTGATTTAACTGATTTGTTTTGCTTCCATCTACTTTTATTTCAGCTTTTTCAGTGTTGTACAGCGTGTTCTGCAATATTTATTTGCAGTTCGTCTGTGTTCGCACTACTTAACGACAGTAATCAGGGAAGGCAAGAACAATTTGTGTGTTTTGCACATTGAAAGTCCAGAAGCACGGGACCGTGAAATCCTCCGTTTTAACGTCCAACGACTGTTCAATGGCCACATCGTTCAGGCCGATTTCCTAGTCACGTGTATGATGCTTCTTTTGTGGCTCCGTTCCACGTACTGACGACACTTCACTTTCTCCACGTGTTTTCAGGTGGCACCTTGTGCCATTGATGATTACGGCGTTCCACAACTGTCCACCTATTGGCCGATGTCGCTCGTGTGCTGTGGGATTGGTCGTGGTTCGTTGTCCTCGGCATAGCCACGTGCCGATGTTGTTTTTGTTGTCGTCGACTCGGCGTCTGCACCGGGAGAGCCAGACAGCAGTCTGTCAACCCCGCTCTCTGACAGGTGCAGTCCGTCCCGCTGGAAAGCAGCGTCGTCGATGGCACCGTTGCGAAAAGTGAAGTCGTTGTCGTTGTTGACGAACGTCACGTCGACTTCATCGCATGTTGCCTTCACTAGTGAGTTGACGTCAGCCCAGTGTTGAGGATAGGCTCTGCGCTTCGACGGGAACACGCTGCTCACCATGATGGATGGTGTCATCGCTTTTGCTTTACGTAGGAGCTGAGAGACGTTTTCACTGACGACGTCAACGTTCTTTGTACTCATCGCCTCTTGGGTGCCCCCGACGATGACGAGCTCGTTGATGTTCATTTTTGCCGCTTCGTCGATTATTTCCCCGATATCGGTGAATGTCGCTAAAATGAAGTTAGTCCGAATACCTCTCCTCTTATTTGCAGGCTTGGATTTTTGGATTTCACCGAACAGCTAATAATTAATGATAGCCATGTAGCTGGTTCAGCTGGAAAAGGGGATGTGGATGAGGGTTTCGAACGGGTTCGCTTTCAGAGCGGGTAGTCCGAACGCCCCCCTCCCAAAAAAGTTACGGTATTCGCATGTTTTAATTCTGAGATTCTAAGCACATTTCACTGAACAGCTAAAAGTAATTATGAATTGCTATGCAGCTAGTTCAGCGGCAAGCAGAGGTCCCAAGAAGGGTTCGAGCGGGGAGATCGTTTTCGGAGCGGATTCGAAAATATAAGATTAGTCCCAATCACCCCCGAAAAAGTGATCGTTTCTGCAGATTTTACTTCTGTGCATATTTAACTGAACACGTAAGAGTAATAACTGATTGCTAAGCAGCTGGTTTAGTAGGAAAACGGAGGCGGGTATGAGGGTTCCGACGGGTGGTGGGCGTTTTCGGAGGTGGTTCGTAAAAATGGGCAGAAGACCCCTCAAAAACATGTATCATAATTTATAAGTTTCAATTCTATACACATTTCACGGAACAGCTAAAAGTGATTGTAGATTGCTATGCAGCTAATTTAGCGGGAGAACGTAGGTGGGCATGAGGAGTACGAACGGGGGGGGGGTTTCCCGGGATTAGTCCGAACCTTCTAAACAAAAGTTATCAAATTTGGTTTTTAATTTAATTCTGAACGTATTTCACTGAACAACTAAAAGCAATGATTGGTTGCTATGCAGCTGGTTTAGCGGGAAAGCGCGGGTAGAGTGAAAGTATAGGCGATGGTTCGAGGGGTGAGTTTTTGAAGGGGGGTTGGTAAAAAGGGGGTTCGTCCGAACCTCCCGAACCTACTCCTCCGGTTACAGGCCTGTTTTATATAGCACAGTGTCCAGTCCCCAGGACTGCTCAAAGCGCATTACACTTTATTCCGTGGCAGACCTATTCAATCGAACACCATCCCGACTTCCCTTGGAAGCAACCAGCCACGCTGCAGTTAATGCGCGACGACTATTCGTACACAAATATCCACGTACATAAATATGTACAGCCAGAGTCCGTAGCTCTAGTCACTGCTCCATCGCGCTCCACAAATGTTTGGATTGTGGTTGTCAAATTAATTCATCAAAATAATTGAATTTGTTTATGTTGATGCGTTCCGAGATATGCTTGTTTGTGACAAATTGTTCCCAACGTATCCTCAGGATTTGTCTGGGATACCTTCCTTGAAAACTTGAGTCGGCTTTCAGTCTTCTTATTGGTTCTCGTGTCTCTGATGCATAGATTAGTACTAACTGGACTTTGGATATGTGTATTGTCAGCTTCGTCTTGGGGTGCAGGGTAATGGATCCCCATCGTATGGTTATTGGTATTAAATAATACATTATATCTTATTTGATACTGGGAACAAAATTTCATCTTAATCCGACTGTCACAGTTTACGAAATACTACATTTGCGAACAAGATTAATACAACTTAAACTGTTCTACGGAGTAAGGTTAGATCTTACATAACGTGTACGCAAGTGTCACGTGCTGAAAGCAGTTCCGTTTTTGCGTGCGCGTGCCAGCGCAGTGAACAATTTGACCTGCCCTTTTCACATTTGATCTGACCTTCAACCATATCTAGAGCGATGCCATACCAAAGGCGTATTGTTATTCTAATTTTTTATTATGGTTTCCTGCGAATAAATGTACACGTTATTTCATTTACGTTTATGCTATGTATTTTAACAACTGAACTAGTTAACTTAAGAGTATCTACTGCTAATACAAATAACAGTGGACGTAATGGCCCGTCTGGCTCAATCCTTTTTGACGCCTGCTCTAGGCACGTGACTACCGTTTGGTCTTTCATAATTTTATGTTACTGGTACTAGTAAGATGGGAAGCGCGCACGCACAAACGCAAACATGCACGCACACATGCACAAATGAATCTGGATGTTTTGTTTTCTATGTGAACATGCTGCGGGGTCGTGACTTTCATATTGCGAACATCGTGAGAGCTTACTAAACACCACTTGGCGGGCAGTATACCTTCAACATAGTTAACATAGTTAGAACATCATACTAATTAAAAAATGAAAACTAGGAACATACTACCTCCTTTTAAAGGATGTTGTCTTTTTCGTTACGCAACTAACCAGGTGGTACTTCCGTGTCTGTGGAAAAATAGCAACTGCCGTACCAAACATCAAAAGGTCAGGTGGTTACAGCTCCGCTAAAATTGCCAACAGAGTTGTCTAATCTGCGCGTTCCATTATGTCGCGGGCAAAACAAATAATAATGAACAATGTTTCGGTTTTACTAAACGCAATTTGGACAGTATACTTGACTGACATAAGTGACAAGCCAAAAATACAGCGTAAGCAGTCCTCGGATAAATGTTCGCCAGTGTACTTCAACATATTTTAGTTATGAAGGTTATAATTTAAACACGAGGAACAGAAAACCTAACGTTAACGACGACGATTACATAAGTCATTTGGCGTAACTACAAGGCGTGGTCGAGGGCGACAGCAGCAGCACTTGGCGATTGATCAGGTCAATGAGCTGCGTGCTTGGTCCGTCATGGATGGTCATCGGTTCGTCGCGGGTCGCTCTACTCGACTGAACATAAAACATGCAGTGTGTTAATATTTGATTTTGTCCTAGGGCATTATCAACATTCAATGATAACATAGTGCTAAACGTCGTAAACATTCATCAAAGGGCAAGAAACAAAAGGGATGTTTGAATTAATATCAACTAGGCCCCTCTTTTGAAACAATCCCACAATCAAATATATCACGCCAGTGTGTAAGAGGTACAGATAGTGAATTCAGCCAAGGAAACCACGATTTGTCAAAAAATAGTATCAAATGTTTTATTGGTAACTTAGAATAAGACATACTTACATGTTTACGTTCAAACGATCATGATATAAACAACATGACCGATTAGTACTATCGGTAGTAGAGTTCTCGTTTAGCATGTATATCTACGGTACCGACTTCGATATCCGTACTCAATCCATATTTTTATTGTATTATATTTTATGACATAAGATATGTACTTAAACTGATAACTACATTTCAGTCATACCATTTGTTTTTATACTGAAGAATCACATGATTGCGTTTTTTTTCTCCGTGCAACGCCAGTTTACTCAGCTGGTGTAATATATTTAGTTTTTTCTTGATAATAGACATTGCATCAGTTATTCGTAGAATACACGTAGTTTGTGTCACCTTCGGCGTAGTCGGCCCAGAAGCCAGGTCTTGTGATCGACAGATCAGTCAAGAATCTAACGAACATTGTGTTTCCACTGGACACGATGCTGGATGGTAAGTCAACGCCACAGTACATCCCTAGCAGTGAGGCGCCGTCGTTACTTCCGTCGAAGACCTTGATGTGGTCGTACGGGTAACTGCTGTTTCCGTACTCGAGTTCGAAACTCTTAAAGTCGAGCTTCACAGTCTGTGAAAATGAAATGATTCATCGCGGTGAATATATATATATATTATATATATATATATATAACATACAAGACCGTGGCGGGGTAGGTGTTTGGGGGTCTGCGTTTTTCTTCGTGGAACTTTAACAAGATTTAACAAGATTTAACAAGATTTAACAAGATTGCCATCCAGAGAATTAACTCTAGATGGCAGGTGGACAAGGAAGCCCTTTGGCTTATCGAGAGTCCAACCCTTTTATCTACATATATCCAGCCCTTCTGAGGTATGTGTCGATTTTATTTTTAAACATATTCACACTACTAGCACCCACACAATCATCAGATAATCTGTTCCATTCATTCACAGTCCTTTGTGAAAATGAGAACTTTCTCACGTCTAATCTACACTGCTCCTTTACTAATGTAACTTCATGTCCTCTAGTCTTTCTATCTTTCTTAACTGAAAAAAACATATTTCTATCAATATTTTCATAACCATTCAATATTTTAAACACTTCTATCTGATCTCCTCTCAATCTCCTAGTCTCTAGTGTTGTTAAACCACATTCTTTTAGGCGTTTTTCATAACTAAGATCCCTCAGTTTTGGTATCATTTTAGTCGCTCTCCTCTGTACTCTTTCTAGCATATCTATGTCCTTCTTGCGGTATGGCCTCCACGCTTGTATACAATATTCTAAATGAGGCCTAACTATTGTTTTGTACACCGGTATTATTAGTTCTTTTTCTTTATATGCTATATTTCGCCTAATCAATCCAAGGATTTGATTTCCCTTTGAAGCTGCAATTCCACACTGCTCTGAAACCTTCATGTCAGCACTAATTGTCAGCCATAAGTCTTTCTCTTTTACAGTAGTACTTAGTACAGTTCCCTCCATTGTATATTCTACATATTCGTTCCCATGTCCTGTGTGGAGGCATTTACATTTCCCAAAATTGAACAACATTTGCCACTTTTCAGACCATTTGATCAACCTGTCAAGATCATCTTGTAAATGCTGTCTATCCCCATCACTTTTAATCCTTCTAAACAGTTTTGTATCATCTGCAAATGTCAACACCTTGCTAGCTATATCATCGTCCAAATCGTTTATATATATTAAGAATAATATAGGTCCCAGTACTGATCCCTTGTCTTACGGTGTCGTTGTGGTATTGTTGGAGAGGGGGCAGTGACACGTGTCTTTAAAAATGCACAAGGTCTTCACGTCAAGCGGAACTCTTTTGTCTCAGCTGTAAGGGAGCGAACGTACTCATCGCACACCGTGTATATATATATATATAACGCTCCATTATGAGAGATAGGATATACAACCTCCGAGAAAACGTCCTCAAAATCAAACAAAATATTTTTGATATCATTATATGTCTGGGTATACACACACACACACACACATATATAGATATATATATATATATATGTATATATGTATTAAATATCTCACCTTGCCAGAAGTGACTGTAATCATCCAAGAACAATCCTCATAGTTTCCGTACGTGGACGGTGTAGTACCGAAGTCCCCGCTTGATGCAGTCAGCAGTTTCGACTCGTCGCACGACACTGCAGCGAACACAAATAACACTGTTAGTGCGTGTGGATTTGTTATAATATACTCGTAATTCAACTTAATTCCGACCAAAACAAGATACGCGATTGTTTTATCATTAGTTGTAACTCGGCGGATGTTTGTCAACGTGGTATGCGGCAGGTACAACCGATTATAGCCATCAGTGTTAATTACATAAAATCATTAAATAATTGGATTGTTTTACAGATTGTTCTTCTTCTCTTGTGGAAGCGAAAACAGCGTTTCAAAATGTATGTCACCGTCATTATTTTTGTTTTAATGGATATTCTATGAAAAATGCACGTCATTGCTTTCAATGTTAATGTTCTTTAATTACTTTGTGGATCCACAAATAGTATCAATAATACGAAATATGTTTCTCTTACGTTTGCTTGTTTCATTGTTCATGTTCTTACAATAAACAACGATATGAAACCACTTGATTATTGTTCTGCTTTTCATACAATATGTTCACTTTCACTCGACCATTCTGTCAGACCAACTCGACACATCATTAACGTAATCTACAGTACACAAAATAGCCGTTCGTCTACACAGGATCTCCGACACCATACAGTGTATTACGCTACAATTTCCTTAAAAAACAGAAGTGTTCATAAATGTGTCTTCACAATATTGACATCAGTTAGACACCCATACACACTTGTGCAATTGTGCTATAGACACGTGCACACATATGTACATAGATGGATGGCATTATATCGAAAAGCAATTTTATGCCAAATTAATTACTTAAGCATGATCGAGAACAGGAGACCAATAGGCATAAGCATTGTTGTTTCAACTGGACGAGCTACGTAGATGGTCTTCCGCGGTAGAATGCATTTTTTATTGAGACAAATATTACCCACGTGATTCGTTCCATGGTCAAGTCATTATACTGGAGATAAGTGCTAACTAGTTGACTGACTAAAGAACATAATACTTACTGTACAGATGTATTGTCATATATCAAGCCGGTCGACTGAGGGTGCGATTGGTGCATACGACCCGCTCCCCCCGAAAACAAGTTCCGCTCGAAGTGTCACATTTTGGGTGCAGTTCAAAGGGGTTGTAGTTAGATATTTGTGGCAACTCAAGGGGGAGCAGTTAGATATTTGTAGCAACTCAACGGGGTGTAGTTGGATGTTTGTGGCAACTCAAGGGGGTGCAGTTGGATATTTGTGACAGCTCACGGGGGTGCAGTTTGATATGTGTATTAGCTCAATGGGGAGCAGTGTGATATATGTGGCTGCTCAAGGATGCGTAGTTGGAGATTCTTTGCGAGTCAACCCAGAACCGCACCTCCCAGAAATGAATGAAACAAATAAATAAAGCCTGCTACGGGCCTACGCGTGGTGGGCAGGACGACCACTCGTTTCAATTAGCCATATGGACCCTTCGCATTACAAACTTAACATTATTCGTGTATTTAGACTTATATAAATGCGTACGATTTGTTAAGGATTGAAAACCGCTACCATGTTCGATATGTTTATAGTAACTGTTTGTCTCACCAACGGCGGCCCGGACTCTGAAGCATCCGTCAACAGTGGCGCCATCGGTTTCGAGCGCAATGTACGCCGTGTTCCCCGTGGTCATACCAGAAAATATGTTGGGTGGAGGAAGATGACCACACCCATGAGTAATTATGGGTGCATTCCTATCATCTCCATCGTAGAAATACAAACTGTCGTCGTCAGGACAGTAAATGTCAAGTCTAGAGAAGCGAAGCCTCACGCGCTAAAACAGAGAGGACGTTGCCAAACAATAACAGCATATAATTTATAATGCTCATTCAATCGATGCAAGTTTACTCTCAGTCGCGTTAGCTATACAAATGTAGTCATTACCTGAATTCCATTAAGCGTAAAATTATTGTTCTAAGACCTATGAAAAAGATCACTAAATAATTACCACAATTAATATACATTTATAAACATATATTTTTTAAAAAGTAATATCATGTTATATATATATACATACAAACATGGTACCCACACACACACACACACACACACACACACACACACACACACACACACACACACACACACACACACACACACACACACACACACACACACACACACACACTCACTCACTCACACACACACACACACACACACACACAATACGTGGACTGTTGTTTCTTGTGTTGTGCTGATTAGATCTCACCTTTCCTTCTGGCGCTTGAATTTTCCAACCACAATTCTCGTTGTTTCCATATTGTGAACCCACGGTACCAAACTCATTGGTCCAGCCATCTTGAACGTCTGCGTTGACCGTGTCCGGGCTGCTACATGTTCCTGTTGTGAGTTCAGTGACATTATATAAGTTTATTTCTGTCCTTAGTATAAGGAACGTTTCATGTTCATACATATACACGTGCTGTAGTAACACCAACATGAAACACCCAAAGCTATTTAATACAAATTGATGAATGTCATAGCGGCCACATCAAGAATAATCACACAGCTATAAGCTGCAAAATCCCGGAAACTTATTGCTGGCCCAGTGGCGTGGTGTTGGAACGTCGGTATATCTATCGAGATACTCCGGGTTTTTATAATTTTGCTGCTGTTTCGGAGCTTGAACAATGTCTTTCATTGCAAAAAGTAATGCAGATTATATAAAATGTTTGGATAATATATTGATTTTTATTATAATAACACAGTGTGTCCAAATACAATTTGAAAATTAATTAATACTCCCATTCGTACTTGCGTCTTCATCTGGAAGTCAGCCCTAAGACTAATTGTAAATTGAAACTTTGCAATTAATTTTTAGAATTTCATAGAAACTATACAAATTCTCGTGTGGAAACACTTAAAAACAATGACAATATTTAAAATGAGACATACAAGTCATATATGTAACGTTTTGATTTCAAATATATTACGAATATTACAATAATGTTTAGTATTAGTTCCGTAGAAAGAGTGGCAGTGCGCGTCACAAGAGATAACAGGTTGCGCCGTTGAATAGTGGCGGGACGTTATATTTCAAACTATTTAATTTACTTACCGTAGTCTGCCTTGTGTTTAGGGAACGTGCACCAAGTTATCATTAATTTATTAGTTGTTTTCAATTCAAGTGGAGGAAGTGATTGCATAAACAATAGTGCCAAGAGAGAAGTGTAAAGTAGCTTTACCAGAGGGAAGACTCGTCGATAGGACCTGGTCTTGATACGCCTCCGCTGGAAGCGTCTTCATCCCGGACCCAGTGGTCACTGTGGGGAAAACATAATTGTTAGTAGTATGTCATAGAACACGGATATATGTATTACGTGCCCAGGAGTGCCACATAAAGCTCCCGCACCCAGGCCGCACTGCACAGTGAAACAAGCTCTGCCGTTGTATGACCGAAGAAGAGTCCGTTTTGCATGAGGTAGGCCAAGAGCCTTTCACCGGGAAATAGAATGGAGAAGTTGGTTCCGTAGTAGATGTAGACAGCGAGGGTACAAAGACGGTCACGGTAAACCGGTTTGTCAAAGTTGATGTACGGAACATACGGTGGTTTTTCCGTCTCGCCCTCTTCTACTGTGCAGTTACCGTTATCTCCTCGACGTCAGCGACTACCGGAGTAAATAAACTCTCCCGACTCGATCCAACCTCCGCTTGCTGGGTCGAAAATCTAAAGGGACACCGATTCTCCCGGCTGCATACCCAGCGTAGTGTCGACGAATTTCATGGTCGTCTTGCCACTCAAAAAGACCTCGTTGTCGTTGGAGTCTTCAGCCACCAAAGTGACGACAACGAACATCTGAAGCATGCGCGTTTCGCCCTCTTCGTCGTTGTAAGTTAATTCTTCAGGGGCGGAATCGAGACCGTCAAATTATCGCGTGTCGGCAAATGTCAAGAAGTCGTTGACGGTGCCAGACTTCAAGTCACCGCTCTCGTCGTGGAAGGAATTGGCTGGAATTGTTACAGGGACGGCAGTGGGTAGATCTGAATTGATAGGTAGCTCACCGCCTAATTTTGGGTCGACGACATTTGAATTCGGTTTTGTTGTGAAGGCGACGTCAACGAACATTTCAGTTACGCCAGGCAAGACATCGAGGGTGACTTGTCGCGGCATAGAGGAAAGCGACTTGACCTGGAAGGAGATGTGCCCCGCTTGCGGTGTCGCCTCGAAAGTGAACAGATCGTCAACGACATAGAACGATTGACCTTCGTAGAATGCCTTGTCACATATGCGATATGAGTAATATATATATATATATGTATATATATATACATATATATATATATATATATATGTATATAAACATGTAAATCTTGTTGTTACGTTTAGTACACCAACAAAGATTTGTTACGTTTTTGTCATGAAACGTTTGTAACAAATCGCAAACTAACATTACCATCCAGTTGGAAGCTTGAGTGCTGTAATCGCGCAAATTATTTGTTGGGGAATAGAGGGTTCAAATTGAAACATGAAACAGCAGTATTAGTGTGTGGCGATGACGTTGGCGTTAAAGAATGTGGTTAGTTTCAGCCTAAATGCTGTTATATGTGTATGTATAGCAACTCACCAATGCACTTGCAAGTGCGAGATATCCAGGCACACCCCTATCTGTTGTTGTTCCATACGAGTCTACCGGGACACGGCCGATTTTCGTACATTATCCCGTTGCTGCACGTGACGTACTCGTGATACCCGTCACATGACTGGTAGTCGCCATTTTCTTGGTTTTTGCATGACCTGATGCATGCACTTCCCGTGGAGTCACATTTTGCCTTTGCTGAAACATCAATGTAAGTAATATTATTGACAGTTTATCATTGTGTAAAGAAAAAGCATTCAACAATACAACTGGTTTATAAAAGGCAATGAACAAGTGTATTGTCCAATTATTGGCAATTACTAATTGGAAATAAATTTAAATAAAAAAAAATGATCAACATTGTATTATCTGAGGGCATTTCCATGACGGTAACGGCGAGCACTACGTATGCTTAGACGCAAATAGTGATGATGAACGAGAGGATGTCGTAGCTAGTGATCAAATAACGTGGAGTAGTTTGCCGGAACAAGAATTTGAGAACAGGGGACATGCACCCGGACCAGATGTTGGCAAAATTAGCTATGCGAATAATCTACAGGCTAACAATATTTCAATCTACCGCAAGTATCCACACGAGCTACCAAATAGGTATCCCGAGAAAGAGATGGACATCCAAATCGAAGAGACCAGTGTTGGAGAAGAATCAATCGTTATTGGACGAGATACAATTGGCATGTCAACCTTGAGGACATTGTGTGACCTGCCCGATGAAATTATTCAAAAGATTGTTCATTATGTGTTGGATGATGGAGCTTTCTATATCGGTGTAGTTAGATCTGCTTGGAGTGAAAGTCAACGAATTCATAATATAGTTGACTATGTTTCGAAACACACGATCCATGTTCGTTCGGACCTTTTGATGCAATTGGAAGGGAGTTTCGACTTTAGCCAAGGCATACTATGTAAATGGACCATATGTAAACTAATACGGTTGGCGGGAAAGGGAAGCGGGCTTGCATTGCGGTTAAGATAATTGTTTTGGGCTTACCCAAAATGGTACTACGCAAGCATTATTGTGATGGCAACCCAACTTCCAGGTACCTTCAAAATAATGTTTCTTGTCTTGGTTTTTGTCTCTGACACTGTATCGCTGTCCCAGATATACGTTGCTTTCAACGTTCTCTATCTGCGTCATGTTGATATATATATATATATATATATATATATATATTGATGTCACCCTGTCGTACTCCTCTCTTGATGTTGATCTTGTTACTCTTTTTGTGTAGGATTTTTTTGTGGATTGTCACCAAGCTGTTAGTGTAGATGTCTTTCAGGAGATCGATGTACACATCTTCTATCCCCTGTTCTTGAAGGGAGGTCAGTATTGCTTGAGTTTGCACCGAGGCGAAAGCCTTCTCGTAGTCGACGAAAGCGATTCAGAGCGGGATATTATATTGTCGGCTCTTCTCTTTCGGTTGGTTTACGACGTGAATGTGATCTGTCGATGAGTACCTGATTCTGAATCCTGCTTGCTCTCGTGGTAGGTTTTCGTCCAGTGTCTAGCCTATTCATTAGTATATTTGTGAGTAATTTGTAGATGTTTGATAACATACATATCGGTCTGTAGTTCTTTAAGTCATTGTTATTTCCCTTCTTGAAGATAATCGCCATCTTTGCGTTCTTCCAAGCTGTGCGTATTCGTCTTTCTGATAAGCATTTAGTTTACAACTTAGCATGTGTCTTCTCCTGCTTTTAATGTCTCATTGTTTACATGCTCGTTGCCTGATGTCTTCCCATTCTTCATATCTCTTAGCGCTGCTTCCACCTCCCATGATGTTATCTCTGGTATTTCTATCGGGTCGGTATGACTCATGGTACTCTGTTCACTGTCATATAGCTCGGTGTATAATCCCTCTATTCGTTCCATGATGATATCTTGATCTTGTATTTTTTTACCCTGCTTGTCTAGAAGTGTAATCAGTCTGTCTCGGCCTAGTTCCTGTGTTCTTCTTGCTTTGTTCAGGCTCATTGATGACATAATCGTTTCTCGTATGATCTCTTGTTCGTACTTTCTCATGTCCTCCTTCGCTTTCTGTTTGATGGTCTTGCGTATTTCTGCGTATTCTATTTGTTTTTACGGTCGCCGTTATCCACCAATTCTGGTCGTTTCTTCATTAGTGTTCGTGGTGATATTCTCGTCACTACATGCCTGTTGATTGCTTTGGCTACATTTGTCGCACTTAGTTGGATTATCTCAGTGATGTTTTCGCTCATGGTGTCGATGTCGTCTAGTTCCTATAATGTCTCGAATCGATTTCGCAGTTCGAGTTGGAATTCAATCTTTTTTCTTCCGATTTATGTGGTATCTACATTCGGTGGTCTCTTGTTTATAAATTTTTTCCTTTCAGCCTTCATATCCAGTTTGATGTTGCTCATTACCATTCTGTGGTCACTTCCGATGTTGACTTAGCACCCCCTGCACGTAGCCGTAGTTGACCCGAACCGCCTCCTTGCTCATAGGATCTTTCGATGCTGCTGGGGACTGTGGGCCTACGCTTCATTATACTTTGCATGCTGGTGTTGTTGGCCTACCCTTCCACGCTGGCCGGTGCGGGTTGGGAGGGGGGCGGCATGGGGTGAACGAAATTGTCCAAGTTTAGACACGGCAGCCGAGCCAGTGCCGGATCACCACCCAGCCGGCCCTCCAGTCGAGCGTCCTTAGTAATCCAAGGAGTTTTCTTATGTTTATATTTGTTAAATTTAATTACTTTAGAAATGTATCCATAGCTGCAGTAACAATTTCATTTAGGATACTGTAGTTTTAATTCGGATCCGGATGATTATCTGTGTTAAGTTTATCATAAATTATTTGAGTTTATTATTTATATCTATTATATTATATGTCATGAGTGAGTCAGGATTTTGTTGTTTTCTTCGCATAATCCTTGGTATCGCACTAGTGGTTTCGACATAGTCAGGACTTAGAAAGTACGGAAAGTGATCAGAAATATTGCTCACTAAAACACCAGCTTTGGACCCGAAGAATCCTTTTGAGAAAATGCATAACAAATTATCAGTGAGTGTTCCATGCTATTCTGAAAGTCATGTTGGCATAGTAATTTTAGGGAAGAAACCATGTGAAACGATTGTGTCAAAATATTAACATATTATGGGTTTTCCGTTAATTTTAAGTAAATCAATATTGTAATCTCCTGCAATTATTATTTCACTTTTATATTTTTGTAAATAAACTAAATTTGATGCAAATTCGTTTATAATATACAGTAAGTTTCAATTGTGTCTCTAGGTGGTCTATACATTTCCTGTAATAATTGTTTTTCTTCATGGCACAACATGTTATTTCAAGAAATTGAACTTCCCAAGTGTCTGTATTAGCATGGATATTTACAGATTTGTAATTGTATTTGTTGCTGAGGGAGATTGCCAAACCAGCATGTACATTACAGATTTTGCCTTGGCATATTAATGTATATCACAGCCACTACTACTGCATGAATCTAGCTTTATTTTAATATAATAAATGTTTGCATTTAAACTCTGACAGTTTATGCACGATACATTTGCTTTGCTTGTTTTTAAATGGTTTATTAAATTACCATCGTCAAAGTATGGCGAATGTTGAAATGGTTCAATATCCCCATCTTTATTGATTTAACCCGTTTTTAATATGTGATACAGAAATTTGTTCTCTAGACCACCAAATTGCGCACAGAAATAATCGTTATCAACCATATTGGAAAATTGGATAAACAATAGTGCTCTATGTTTACAGGACAAACCATGTGATGGACAAGACATTGTGAAAGAGCTGCACAAGCTACACCCATAGCATAATACAAATACATTTTGTAAAAGAGAATGAACGTAGAGTGAGAATAACGTCAGTATATTGAACAAAATACAAAATGATTATTGCGTAGACACTAAGCTTTGGGGAAATGCTGTATCTAATTCACTGTCACAAAAATAAAAATGTAAAATGACTCAAACTAAACGTAGTGAAAAGTAATGTATAAACATTGCCTCAAGAGTAAATGTCAACACAAAAGCATTTATCAAAAACAACAAATGCTTTATAGAACACATCATAGGTACTATAAAGTATTTTGATAACATTCTGTAAGTGAGCTTATTCAATAACGTTAACATGTAGATAACACGAATTTTGACATAGCGTTAAGAAAATCGTTAGAACAAGTTCACGTTTGGTTTTGTAATGATGACATTCAAAAGGAAATTAGCATTAAACGTTACTTTGATTAAACACAAGTGAAGGGTAAGAAGGATAATAAGGAAAGGAACAAGTAAGGAAAAAAACAAAAAAGATGACTAGACATGTTAGTCACACGGGAGTCTGACTCATAGCATAACTTATTGCAATAGTAAATGCAACATAAATGCCTTGAAATATAAATTACACGAGTAAATAAATTCACGTAGACGTGATACATATTCGTTCATAGGTAGGTCTATGGTACTGGAAATATGTGTAGGCGTTCAAGATAGCATACCACACGACAGTCAGCGGCGATCTCTGAAAACTAGTCTGTCGAACGAGATGTACGCGTATTTCTCTTTAGCATGTAGCCGCATAATCTTCGGAAGAAGGTCTTTACGTTTCTGTACGACCTACAGTGAATAGTCTTCATTCACACACACAAACACACACACTCACACACACACACACAAACACACACACACACCACACACACACACACCGTTCGGCACGGTCCTTAAACGATGCAAATGTCACTACCACGGATCGTGGCTTCTTCGCCACGTTCACCAATCTCGCAGTGCCCTTTCGGTGAGCACGCTCAATATTCATCCTTTCGACTTTGTCCGCTGTGATGGCGAACTTATTCACCAGGCTGTTTTTACCAGTTCTTCTGTTTTTTTCCCACGTTTCGTCCGCGATTTCTGGTATGCCGTCGATCCTGGCGTTCGTTCGTCTAGTTTGGTTTTCTAGATAGTCGACATTTTCTTCAAGCGTCTGCTGTTGTTTTTGCAAGTGATCGACGCTAGTGGCACTAGATTGTGTGTCAAAGTTTGATAACTCACGCTTAATGTTGGCCACCTCCTGCTGAGTATACCGCAGGCTGTGCTTTAGGTCAGTTATAGATGTTATTGTCTCGACCATGAAGTTGTCTACTATAGAGTTTGTGCTCTCCATGAAGGATTGCAAGCACTTCTGGAAAATATTTTGCTGTATATCCAGCAGTCTGTTGAACGTTGCCTCAGCTGTTGTTGTTGTTGACGTCGTCACAGTTTCCTCCAAACGGTCGGCGCCAGTGTTCGACTGCGACGCACTACTGGGCCTATTCTTAGCGGTGATCTTGCCCATTGTTGTAGCGTTAGTGAGGTCAATTCAGGTAGTGCTTACGGTCACGGCCACTTAGGCACTTCTCAACGGTAACACACGGTCACTTGGGCACGGGGTTGCTAACAAGCGATACTGCAGAGTCTATTTGTACCTGGTGGTCAATCACCTGTTGTTAATGGGTGAGCGATAAATGACCCGCAGAATACAATATTGTCCAAAAATGTATCATGCACGTATATATTTGGAACGACTCGCTACACAGGCACTAAGCAGGCCCAAACCATATATGCTTGCACATGCCGTAGGTCAAACACACAGTGGAAACGTACTAAAAACTCGCAGAATCACGACGACTTGAAAACACTTGCACACAGCAACTGTACACGGTCAGGCGTGGGACGGTTCGGCCCAGATCGATTGCTGCATAACAAGCAAATGAGCACATCGTCAGCGGAGATTGCTCCATCTAAGAAATACCCAGGAGCGTGCGGGAACTCGCCGACCTCGACCCATTAACGTGCGTGTGGCTCCAGCAGACCAACTTGGACGTTTGACTATGGCATACACAAGATGGAGAGACGGAACGATCGTTTAAAAAAATAACATTTACGATCAATGCAATTTCGCGTATAATATAATTGGTCGATAATTGCTTTTAAGCGTCTCCAGAGGCTTGGGGGTGAACTTACAATATTTAGAACGGCGCCTTTGCCCCCAATATTTTGTGAATGTTGTTGAAGCTTTTGGTGAGTGTCAAGGCTGCTGCACTTGGAGGTTCTCAAAAAATCTGCAACAACCCCCCTCCGTTAAATCGCACGCAACAAATGCATCATCTCGTTGGTAATAGCCAACAAAATCAAATACTACACTCCCCTCAAACTGCGAACAATCACCAACACTACTCCCTCGTTTCGCAAACAATCTCCAACACTACTCCCTCGTATCGCAAACAATCTCCAACACCACTCCCTCGTATTGTAGACAATCTCCAACATTACTCCCTGGTATCGCAAAAAAACATTCAACACTACTCCCTCGTATCGCAAATAATCTCCAACACTACTCCCTCTTATCGCAAACAATCTCCAACACTATGCCCCTCTAATCATATCCAACACCAGCCTTCTTTGACCACCAACAATTCCCCAACAGTACTGCCCCGCGAGCAGTAGAACTTCTCAAACACTACAAAATTCAAAACGCGAAAAATCTCCAACCCTACCCAGTAGAACGGCCAATAATCTCCAATACTAGGTCCTTCAATAAAATCTCCAAAACTACCCTCTTTAGAACAGCAACAATTCACCAACATTACCGCCCCTAGAACTGTGAAACTTGTCAAATGCTACAACCTTCGAAACGCCAAACAATCTCCAACACTACCCCATCGAACCTCCAGTGATCTCCAGCACTAGGCCCCTTATAACATTTTCAAACTACCCTGCTTAGAACACCAACAATTCTCCAAAACTACTACCGCTAAAACCATGAAACCTGTCCAATGCTACAACCTTCGAAAACCCAAAAAACCTCCAACACTATCCCCACTCTGCGCGAACACTCTCGTGTGCACTTCCGCGCGAATGCGCCCGTACGTGAGTGAGTGTGGAATCAAACGTGCGCGTGAATATGTACGTATATATGTTTGTGTGTGTGTGTGTGTATGTGTGTGTATGTGTGTGTGCGCGACCTTGTATATGCGTACGTACGTGCATGAGTGTGTGGTCGCGAGTGCGGTATGTACGAGTGTTTGTGTGAGTGTGTATTTGTATGTAAGTGTGTGGGTGAGTGTGTGTGTGTGTGTGTGTGTGTGTGTGTGTGTGTGTGTGTGTGTGTGTGTGTGTGTGTGTGTGTGTGTGTGTGTGTGTGTGTGTGTGTGTGTGTGTGTGTGTGTGTGTGTGTGTGTGTGTGTGTGTGTGTGTGTGTATGATAATTCACTTTGATCACAGCACCACGGGTGTTCCTAATGGCGTGTGTTTGCCGTAACTCTACCCACGTCCTCTCGCAACCTTGCACCAACGCCTACTTTCTTCTTATCTGCAGGAGCAGCCCGTTCCAATGAATGAGTCACCCCCCTCTCTCTATTTAACATTGTCAGTGGTTCGTATTTATAAATATAGCTCTACAAACGTTCCAAATAAACAAGCGTCATGCTGGTACGAATACTTGTCTCTATCTTCGTTCGTGAGCAGGTTCCGGTCGAATGGATTGTGTATGCATTACAATTGTAGCTTGACTAACGTGGGCGTGTACCGCAGTGCAAGTTGTCGACAATCTCATAATGAGAAACTGTTTGTTGTTTGCTGGGGTTAATTTAAGTGCTTAGATTGGTGGTCGCGAAGGTGTGTTTCTATAGTAAGTGTTGTGGGGGCGAAACTAATTACATTTGGGATGTTTTTCCCGGCTGGGTGTAGGACATTTTAGTTACACACATTTTTGATCACACAACATTTAGCCATACAACTTTAAATTTTAGTCACGTCAAATGTGATCTCACATTTGGTTACATGGCATAAAACCTTGGTCAAAGATGTGTTCGGTTGTTCCTCTCCCTTTTCTGAAGCCTGCTTGGACGGAGAAGCTTGTCCACTGTTGTTTTAATTCTTAGAGAACATTTTGCTTGGTATGGAGTGTAGAGCAATTCCCCTCCAATTACTGCAGTTTGCTAAATTTCCCTTCTTTGGTAACTTTATTATTCTCCCATGAGACCACCCATCAGGCAGTTCTTCTTTTTCCCATACGTTGATGAAGAGAGAGGGTGTAGTATCTCGGCTGCCGTTTCTGGGTCTGTCTTGAAAACTTCTGCACATAATGCATCTGTTCCTGACGCTTTGTTGTTCCCCAGTGTGGCTATTGCTACTTTAATTTCAGCCTTCGTTGGTGGAGTCACTTCTAATTCCAGGTCTCTTTCTGCAGGCCGGATATATGCTGGGTGTTGTGGGTCTGTTCTGTTAAGTATTTCATTGAAGTGTTCTATCCATCTTCTTTCTTGTTCCTCTTCATTGGTCAGCAGCCATCTGTCTTTGTCCATGACTGGGGGGTTGACCTTGTAATTGGTGTTTCCACAAATCTGTTTAGTTATCTTATACACAGTGCTCATCTCATGCCTGGAAGCGGCTGTTTCATTTTTCTTTCAGTCTTTCAGATTTGGTTTGTCCAATTACGATTTTCAGTTGCTTTCTCTCTTGTATGCGCTCCCATGTTTCCGTACTGAGCCACTCTTTGTGCTGCCGGGTTTTAATGCCCATTCCCATTCTCTTGTACTTGATTAGATGTATCTATTTCTTCTTCCAACACTTCACATCTGTTTTGCAGCTTAACAATGAAAGCTCTAACTTGTATTGTATTCCTTGGCAGGTATATATTAAATCGTTCTTGGCCTGATGATAACTGCAAACATCGGCACCTCTTCTAACACTGACATCTAGTAATGATCGCCGCTATTTCTTGTTGATCATAATGTGGTCGATTAGGTTTTGGTCCCGTGCATTTGGGGAAATCTAGGTCAGTTTGTGAATGTTTTTGTGTGAGAACAGGATTCCTCCTATCACCATACTGTTCAAGCCACAAAAATCACATAGCATCTCACCATTCTCATTTGTACCACACCCTTGATTGCTCATGGTTCGTTCCCTTCCGATTTTGTCAGATCCAACCTTTCCATTGAGGTGGCCCATGATGATCAAAACGTCGTGTACAGGCATTCTCTCCTTCTCGGCTTGCAGCATGTCATAAGAGGCCTCTTTCTCATGCGGTCGGTGAATAACGTTGCATAATTGTAAGTTTCCAATGCTAGACAAAGAACCTGGCTCTCAGTAGTCTAGTACTAACTGGTTTCCATGAGTATTAGCGCCACTCCTGCAATATGGCGGTTGTCGTCTCTGCCGGAGAACAAGATTGTCTTTCCTGTCGGGGTGATATGTATCCCAAAACCTGTCCATCTGGCCTCACTGTTTCCAAGGATGTGTAACTTGTATTATTTCATCTCATTTATAATGTGTGCTGTTTTTTTGCAGTATCGAACATTGTCCTGACATTTCAGGTCCCAATCTGGAGTTTGGTTTTTGTATCCAGTAGGCTTGTCTTCGCGCTACTAGCTTCCTTGCGGCTTTCACTAGCATCGGTCATACCGGTTTGGTGCCTCAAGCCTCCTTGGTGGCTGGGAACTGTTGATTTTTACGAGTTTCTGTAACAAGCTATTTTTTTACGAGGTAGGGTTGTTAATCCAATGCTCAACCCCCAACCTGGAGGGCCAGGAGATCGATTTTAGTCTAACCTCTACCCGTTAACCAATCCGGTATGTGTGACCCTACCAGGTGTACAATTAAGACTCTCACCGGCGTATCTCGCAGGGTCACGGAGGCATGCAAGATACCCCACCACGACAAGGTAACGATCTCGTAGGGGAGAAAACATATTGATGAGTATGACTTTTTAACTCCCGTCCAACGTGGTTTTACAAAAAAAACAACGTTCACGTGAGTCACAGTTAATAACAACTCCATTCGCGTGGAAGCAGCTCACTCACTTTGAGCACAGCACCACAGCCTGTACCCAATCACCCGTCTTTGCCGTAACTCTACCCACGTCCTTCCCAATCTTGCACCAACGACTACTTTCTTCTCATCTGCAGGAGCCGCCCTTCCCAAAGAATGAGTAACTCTTTCTCTATTTATCATTGTCAATGGTTCATTTTTATATTTAGCGCAATACAAACGTTCCAAATAAACAGGCGTCATGCTGGTACAAATACTGTTCTCTATCTTCATTCCTAATCAGGATCCGGTCGAGTGGATGGTACACATTACACCTGTAGCTTAACTAACGTGGGCGTGTAACGCGGAGCCAGTTGGCGGCAATCTGATATATATATATATATATATATATACATAGATTGCCTGATTGATCAAAATTATAAAAATATATATTAATAAACTTCAGCGAAATATGATGAAAAGAAGACAAATACTAATAAAAAATGACGTAACAATAATATTGGTATTATTCAATTTCTTTGAAACTTCGCATACGTAAACTTATTGTCATTGTCATGTATTTGCCGAATATGAAGTGTGTAACGTTTGAACACATGTCACTAACCATGCTCAAAATTTGGTCATTGGCGCGTCACAAAACAATCAGCTAGTCATATGTTGATGACGCAATGTGAGTAAAATCCGCTGAACGCGCACCGGCTTTTACCGTGTTATGCGGCTGAATGACTTGTTGTTTCAGGATGTACATGAAACTGCAATCAAAAATATTTAATCGGTTTGATATCATCGTAAAGATAATAATCTTAACTACTAATCTGTCACTGGATGCACACAGGAATTGTGTGTTTACCTTTTGAGTTATTGCCTTTTGAATATCTCGAATACTCAACCTTGCATTATATCAGCCGTTGCGTATATGCTGCAGGAATTTCGGGATATTCAAACCCGATTTGGGATACTTAAAACCTAAAAAAATAAATCCTGGGTACGTCCAGCGGGATATTTATCAATCTGTAATGTAATATAAAACATACTAAATCACATTGCAAGTTTAAGCATTCGCAATGTTCAAGCGGAAATAACTAAAAAAGCAAACAATCTTTCTATGCGCACTCAGCGAAAATTTGTAGGTCAGATTATTGTCTTTACGGTGGTACAACAACTATTAAATGCCGCAATTGAAATTTCAGATATGGCCCCAAACACCAACTTGCACAGTTGCACGCCACGCTAAATACCAGCGGCCTTTACTTACATGACGTCCCCAACGGTCGCTAGGTGTCGCAACAAACAGTGCAGAACATGTAGAAACAACGACACTGAAGGAGGCCTTGAACAGGGCGACGGAGAAGGATAAATAATTATTTGAATAGCAGAACAACACGTTTTTAATTTAAGGTTAATAATTTGACTTCGTTTTAATGTTAATTATGTTAATATTTAGTAACATTATTTTTAACTAAATTCGTAACAAAATGTGTCATTTTATATATGTGGCTTTATTTCTAGATACAACATATCATGTTTTTTATCCGTCGATTACTTTTTGACCTGTTACTTTTTATCATAATGAAATCTGTAACTTTTATCATTTGTTCCGATTTTGTTTATCTTTGTCTCACGTCATCAGATTAACGACAATGTGTGTCTAGGTGATACCAATTAGTATCACAGACGCGAAACGGCGCGCAACCTGTGGTCAAGTATCACCTCTCAACTCCTTTGACCAGGTGACACGGCCTAGAATTTAACCCCGTCTCTATACCCCACTTGACCAGGTCACACTGACTCAACAGTCTCTCCTTTGAGCAGGTGCTACGTCCTAATAACTTACCCCGACCCCTGGTGGT
Source organism: Paraescarpia echinospica (assembly GCA_020002185.1). NCBI lineage: Eukaryota > Metazoa > Annelida > Polychaeta > Sabellida > Siboglinidae > Paraescarpia > Paraescarpia echinospica. The sequence continues at coordinate 30,128 of JAHLWY010000182.1, forward strand.
GTATATATCAGGACACACAAAGCAGCGAACGACAGTCGATACGCCAGCGCAGTCGAGTGTGTCACCGTCGCCACAACAACTAAAGGACAGGTAGGTCGTGCACAAGATGACTACCATTAATTGAGTAGTTGACGTTTACGTTTGAAATATAGTCGAACATGCTTTACGACCGTTACGGTAACATAGTTACCTCCAATTAAGATCATATTGGGACAGTCTCAGATAATGTTTGTAACAGTAAAGTATATTAAATTCGTCCCAATAGTATGGTCACTTTTCTGTTCAGATCACGTTTGCCCAGTCCCATGAGTGGTTTTAAAGGTGAAGTTCCACTGTACATGAGGCTGATCATAATAAACATGTAAATAACACCGTATTATTGCGTGCTGAGTTTGCACCATATAACATCACTCCGACCATCTACGTGATCCTATCTTGACGTTCTAGTCAGATCGGGGGAAAGTGTTGGGACATTTTTGTCACACTGCTTCCTTCGTTTAACATAATTACATACAATGTACTGGCGTTAGATATCAGCTACTTTGGCAGCTTTGGATTTGTGCTACTGGTCTTTTGTCCAAACACAATTAATAATCAATCAAGCAATCTTGTCTGAGACATGCGTAATTAATCGACGTGCACATCTAGCGTAGTAGAATACATGGTATATTTGCTAGGCCATACTTTGTGTTGTTAAAATTTACTTAGTGACCCCAATCAGGTCAAATCGCACGTAAACAACGCATTCACAAATATAGTACATACATCGGTGTACCAAAACAGCGGCGCTGTTCATCCGTAAGAAAGTGGTCTATGTTCAGCGATACGCGCCTGCTTCTACAGTAGACGCGTCGCACAGAGTAATATCAACAACATGTGACGGCATGAACCGCAGCGAATATTTGTAACCCCGTGTGTGTCTGTGTGTGTGTGTGTGTATGTGTGTGTGTGTGTGTGTGTGTGTGTGTGTGTGTGTGTGTGTGAGTGTGTGTATGTGAGTGCGTGCGTACGAGTGTGTGTGCAACAGAGAGAGACAGAGCGAGCGAGGTTTGACACAACTAGCCCTAAGGAGTTTTTATAACCATGTCAATAAGCTTTGCGAAGTATAAATTGTCACATTTACATGTGGCAGTGTATTATACAGCATCGAAGGGATACAAAAATAGGAACACTGTGGTGCAAATAAAGTGTTGTATAGAAATGGAATGCTACATTTACAGCATGGTCCACGTTAGAAATTAAAGTCAAAAGAAAATATTTGGACACTTCTAAAGATCATAACACATCCGTCTATGCAAACACATTTAAAATGTACGCCCAAGTTATGTGGAAACATTAAGGTTTTATCCTATCTTGCTATCATATTTTACTTACACACGTTTTGTTTGATTATGTAAGAAAACCAAATACGATGCCTAGTAACGTTACGTGTTTAGATGTGTAATACATTATCGAGTAACGTACAACCGTGGAAATTTCAAATAGGCCTTCTTGGCGCATATTTTGTGCAATCCATACATAGAGTCTTACCGAAGTGTTGGTGTCGTCATCAGAAGGCTGACCCGACAAGCGGCCGGACAATAACAGAAGCAACTCGCAGCAACAATGGGAACTCGTGGACTACTTCTTGGCGGTATCTGCCTGCTGACGTTTTGGCACTTCGCAGACAGTCGTGAGTTGATTACTTCTTAATAAGTTCGATATACGGATTGCTTAGCCAGGCCAGACTTCTATGTTGTGCGCGATAGCCAGCATAATGGTCACAGGATGGTGGACGCACTGTCTTTGGTTAAAGCGCGGTATCATGTATATCAATTTAATTTACTACCACACAGCCTGAGGGTAATGCCAAATTCTGCAATCTGTAAAGATCATTAACTAATGCTACAGCCATTTTTGAAATGAACAAGTTATTACTGGCCTACACAGATCGTGTTCAAATTGTTTGAATGCGGGTAGGATGGGCGAATTTGGGATGAGATCCGCTTTCCCGGACAAATCCGTGCAAATCAGTTATTACAATTATATATTACACAATTATTCGATATGATATGCCTGTTGCCGTATATACAGATCATACCACTTTACTGTTACTAAGCTGTTCCTTTGTGATCTCTTTCAGTGCTATGTTTGTTTGTTTGTTTGTTTCTGTGTATGCGTGTTTGAGTTCCGAGTGTGTGCGTCAATTCTGCATATATGGGGCTGAAGTTTTATAAGCATACTATGGGTACCTTTCAGACAGTTGTTAGATTGAAATTTAAGAAATTATTTCACAAGGTTGTACGTGGAGTTGCAATGGCGGAATTTAATATTTGTGTATCATTTAAAGATAATAATACCATCTACAACAATGTCACTGGATCCATTAATTTTGTGTAGTTTTTCCACATTATTGGCGAGTGCAAACCGCGAACAAGTAATCTTGTACCAACTTTGTATGTCGCTTGTAACATCAGTGTTTATAACATTATTAATATCAGCTGCGACCAACCCAGTTTCGGAATGCCATTTCAGCACTGTAAACACAATAGCGTGATTTTTTAGTAATATTATATATATTATATAGAATAATTTGATATCAGATATGCCCGTTTGTAATATATTTCAGAGAAATGCTCTGCTAACTGTTTGTTTTGCCGCACGTATGGAGAAAACAAATGTGACGTATGTGCCCATGGATACAGACGTATATCACAGCTCACCTGCGCACGAGAAGAAACAGGCGAAATTAATGAATTCAACATTGTTGGTAAACGTAGATTGTAGTGATCCCGTTGTGTGTGCGTCGGTGCGTGCATGCGTGCGTGTGTGCCCAAGTGTGTGCGAGCATCTCGAGCACTCGCGACTCAATCACAACGAGATCCCTGTCCCGGAAATCAGGCAACCACAACTATATATACACACATAAGTACTGATTTATCTTTACCTGAATGCGAACGCCGTGCATTCGTCAGCTGACTTGACTTGTATATTATAAAACAAAGGATGAGTCTCTGTTTGTTTGTTTGTTTGTTTGCTTGTTTGTTTGTGTGCGTGTTTGTGTCAATTGTGCATATATGGGGCTGACGTTTTGTAGGCATACCATGGGTACCTTTCAGATGGGTCGTAGATTGAAAACTATGAAATTATTTCACAAGGTTGTACGTGACGTTGCAATGGCGGAATTTAATCATCGTAAAGTTAGCATTACCATTTAAAGCAACGTCACTGGATGCATTAAGTTTGATTAGTTTGTCTACATCAGTGGTGTGTGTAAACCGTGAACAGGTAATCTTGTACAAACTTTGTAGGTCGTGGGTATCATCAGTGTTTATCAATTATTAATATCAGATGCGATCAGTCCAGTTTCTACCCAGTGAGCGCGTGCTATTGGTTGCACGTCTTAAGACACAATATAACTTTTCAGTATTTGTAGAGGCCAAGGTTATCGTAAAGAAGTTTGCAGAAATTTGGTATGGGATCAGTTTATAATGCATTGCATTTCGGGGTGTGCGGTTTTCAAATGTTGGACATTTGGGGTAGGTATATAGGTATGTTCAGTATTCAGAGTAATGCCATCTGTACTTTGGTGTATACAATTTGGGATAGATTCTCGCCCAATCGATTACAGAGGGGTCATAATTCCAGTGCACCATATTGTGGGAGCGTTCACTAATATTGAACGTATTGCCATTGGCAGACATGCTTTTTTAATGAAAACTGTCTTTTTAGTGCAATGCCGCAGAACTCTTCTAGTACCGTAGATAATTTTTTAATATAATAATTATTATATACCCATTGTGTTTGATGCAGATCATACGAGTGTACCGTTCATTATAAGCAGATTATATGTTTCAGGGATGTGCGCTGCCAACTGTCTTTCTTGCTCGTTGAGTGGAGAGGACAAATGTGTCCTGTGTTTTCCTGGATACAAAAGAACACCAGATCGTACCTGCGTAAAACAAAACACAGGTGAAAATAATTAGTCCATTCTTATTGGTACACTGGTACTTTAGTGACCCTACTGTTTCCTCGTTACCTATTTATATTTAAAGTTCTTATACTAAAGGATTTTTGAGAGCCTTGATCGTACGTGTGCCCCTGTCATCCGTGCCGCGGATGCCGGGAAGAATGCCGGGTTTGCCAGGTATTCCATGCTGGCCGCCCGGTATTAATGTCGAGTCTGGGTCGATACGACGCCTATGATTAAACAGGTCTTATGCACACAAAAATTACTTTTGGTGATTTTGAGAGAATCGTTATCGTTTTCCATATTCTGTATATCATAATGGAGCGGTCTCCTTATGGTGCCTTTAGGATTATATATATATATATATATATGGTAAATAGTTTTTATACAAAAAACTGTGTCTTATGATTTTGACATGTTCTAGACACCACATAAATGACCTCACAACAATCGTTTCAAGTGCTTTTCACATGCAGTCCAATTATCTGTAAGTAGTCTGCTCAATCACCTTCAACGGTCCAATTGTATCTCAGACATAGCTTCTAAAAAATTAGAAGTACCCCAAAAAAGCGTGAGTCTTTTGTGATTTTCCGACTATTTTAAAATAATACCAATGGCTTTAAAATCTTTTTTTTTGTGTATGAGTTTTATAGAAAATACATCAAATTGTCACATCAATAAATTCAATCTAAGAAAATTTTGGGAATTGCTTTTTTCAGAAATATTTGAAAAGACAGAAGGTTTCTCCTATATGATATAATACTCTTCTTATTTGTTACCAGCACCAGTTATTTATGCTACAAGAAGTCAAACAAGATATACCGTCCCCTATCTGTATTGTTATCTATGCCCATTAACCCAGCCATATAACAAAAACACTACAATGTTTATTGCGGCATCGCCTTTTATTAAGACATCCGGACCTCGTGGTAGGCGGTAGGTGTCTCTTAGGGGTACTCATTTACCACAATAGTTGATCGTAAAAATAATCATATGATTAGTGTCAGTGATGTTTCGAAGTAAAATATCAGTGTACATCTAACTATTTTGGTTATAATCTTTAATAATACGCATGAATAAGGTACACACCCTATCCTATGAAAATAATCAAATACATTTGGGGTAGGTATGTAGGTATGTTCAGTATTCAGGGTAATGCCATCTATACTTTGGTGTATACAATTGGGGTTAGATTCTCGCCCAATCTATCAGAGAGGGGTCATAATTCCAGTGCACAAGATTGTGGGAGCGTTCACTAATATTGAACGTATTGCCATTGGCAGACATGCTTTTTTAATGAAAACTGTCTTTTTAGCGCAACGCCGCAGAACTCTTCTTGTACCGTATATAATTGTTTGATATAATAATTATTACATACCCATTGTGTTTGATGCAGATCATACGAGTGTACTGTTCTTCATAAGCAGATTATATGTTTCAGTGATGTGCGCTGCCAACTGTCTTTCTTGCTCGTTGAGTGGAGAGGACGAATGTGACCTGTGTATTCCTGGATACAAAAGAACACCAGATCGTACCTGCGTAAAACAAAAGACAGGTGAAAATAATTAGTCCATTCTTTTTGGTACACTGGTACTTTAGTGACCCTACTGTTTCCTCGTTACCTTTTTTTTTTTAAAGTTCTTATACTAAAGGATTTTTGAGAGCCTTAATCGTACGTGTGCCCCTGTCATCCGTGCCGCGGAAGCCGGGTAGAATGCCGGGTTTGCCGGGTATTCCATGCTGGCCGCCCGGTATTAATGTCGAGTCTGGCTCGATACGACGCCTATGATTAAACACTTGGTTGTTTGGATAATACCATTCATTTTAAAATTGGTACTATCAACACACATAGAATAACCAGACACTTAGTTATATCAATAATTATTTGCATAAAAAAATTACTTTTGGTGATTTTGAGAGAATCGTTATCGTTTTCCATATTCTGTATATCATAATGGAGCGGTCTCCCAATGGTGCCTTTAGGATTATATATATATATATATATATATATATATTATATATATGGTAAACAGTTTTTATACAAAAAACTGTGTCTTATGATTTTGACATGTTCTAGACACCACATAAATGACCTAACAACAATCGTTTCAAGTGCTTTTCACATGCAGTCCAATTATCTGTAAGTAGTCTGCTCAATCACCTTCAACGGTCCAATTGTATCTGAGACATAGCCTCTGAAAAATTAGAAGTACCCCCAAAACGCGTGAGCCTTTTGTGATTTTTCGACTATTTAAAAATAATACCCATGGCTTTAAAATCTTGTTTTGTGAATGAGTTTTATAGAAAATACATGAAATTGTCACATCAATAAATTCAATCTAGGAAAATGTTGGGAATTGCTTTTTTTCAGAAATATTTGTAAAGACATAAGGTTTCTCCTATATGATATAATACTCTTTTTAGTTGTTACCAGCACCGGTTAATTTTGCTACAAGAAGTCAAATCAGATAAATCGTCCCCTATCTGTATTGTTATATATGCCCATTAACCCAGCCATATAACACAAACACTACAATGTTTATTACGGCATCGCCTTTTATTAAGACATCCGGACCTCGTGGTAGACGGTAGGTTTCTCTTAGTGATACTCATTTACCACATTAGTTGATCGTAAAAATAATCATATGATTAGTGTCAGTGATGTTTCGAAGTAAAATGTCAGTGTACATCTAACTATTTTGGTTATAATCTTTAATAATACGCATGAATAAGGTATACACCCTATCCTATGAAAATAATCAAATACATTTGGGGTAGGTATGTAGGTATGTTCAGTATTCAGAATAATGCCATATATACTTTGGTGTATACAATTGGGGTTAGATTATCGCCCAATCGATAAGAGAGGGGTCATAATTCCAGTGCACAAAATTGTGGGAGCGTTCGCTAATATTGAACGTATTGCCATTGGCAGACATGCTTTTTTTTATGAAAACTGTCTTTTTAGTGCAACGCCGCAGAACTCTTCTAGTACCGTAGATAATTTTTTAATATAATAATTATTATATACCCATTGTGTTTGATGCAGATCATACGAGTGTACTGTTCATCAGAAGCAGATTATATGTTTCAGGGATGTGCGCTGCCAACTGTCTTTCATGCTCGTTGAGTGGAGAGGACAAATGTGACCTGTGTTTTCCTGGATACAAAAGAACAACAGATCGTACCTGCGTAAAACAAGACAAAGGTGAAAATACTTAGTCCATTCTTATTGGTACACTGGTACTTTAGTGACCCTACTGTTCCTCGTTACCTATTTCTATTTAAAGTTTTTATACTAAAGGGTTTTTGAGAGCCTTAATCGTACGTGTGCCCCTGTCATCCGTGCCGCGGATGCCGGGAAGAATGCCGGGTTTGCCGTGTATTCCATGCTGGCCGCCCGGTATTTATGTCGAGTCTGGGTCGATACGACGCCTATGATTAAACAGGTCTTATTGACACTTGGTTGTTTGGATAATAATTTTCATTAAAAAATTCGTACTATTAACATACATAGAATAACCAGACACTTAGCTATATCAATAATTATTTGCACAAAAAATTACTTTTTGTGATTTTGAGAGAATCGTTATCGTTTTCCATATTCTGTATATCATAATGGAGCGGTTTCCCTATGGTGCCTTTAGGATTATATATATATATATATATATATATATATATATGGTAAACAGTTTTTATACAAAAAACTGTGTCTTATGATTTTGACATATTCTAGACACCACATAAATGACCTCACAACAATCGTTTAAAATGATTTTCACATGCAGTCCAATTATCTTTAAGTAGTCTGCTCAATCACCTTCAACGGTCCAATTGTATCTGAGACATAGCCTCTGAAATATTAGAAGTACCCCAAAAACGCGTGAGTCTTTTGTAATTTTTCGACTATTTTAAAATAATACCCATGGCTTTAAAATCTTGTTTTGTGTATGAGTTTTATAGAAAATACATGAAATTGTCACATAAATAAATTAAATCTAGGAACATTTTGGGAATTGCTTTTTTCAGAAATATTTGTAAAGACATAAGGTTTCTCCTATATGATATAATACTCTTTTTATTTGTTACCAGCACCAGTTAATTTTGCTACAAGAAGTCAAATCAGATAAACCGTCCCCTATCTGTATTGTTATCTATGCCCATTAACCCAGCCATATAACAAAAACACTACAATGTTTATTACGGCATCGCCTTTTATTAAGACATCCGGACCTCGTGGTAGACGGTAGGTGTCTCTTAGGGGTACTCATTTACCACAGTAGTTGATTGTAAAAATAATCATGCGATTAGTGTCAGTGATGTTTCGAAGTAAAATGTCAGTGTTCATCTAACTATTTTGGTTATAATCTTTAATAATACGCATGAATAAGGTATACACCCTATCCTATAAACATAATCAAATACATTTGTGGTAGGTATGTAGGTATGTTCAGTATTCAGAATAATGCCATCTATACTTTGGTGTATACAGTTGGGGTTAGATTTTCGCCCAATCGATAAGAGAGGGGTCATAATTCCAGTGCACAAGATTGTGGGAGCGTTCGCTAATATTGAACGTATTGCCATTGGCAGACATGCTTTTTTAATGAAAACTGTCTTTTTAGTGCAACGCCGCAGAACTCTTCTAGTACCGTAGATAATTTGTTAATATAATAATTATTATTTACCCATTGTGTTTGATGCAGATCATACGAGTGTACTGTTCATCATAAGCAGATTATATGTTTCAGGGATGTGCGCTGCCAACTGTCTTTCTTGCTCGTTGAGTGGAGAGGACAAATGTGACCTGTGTTTTCCTGGATACAAAAGAACACCAGATCGTACCTGCGTAAAACAAAACACAGGTGAAAATAATTAGTCCATTCTTATTGGTACACTGGTACTTTAGTGACCCTACTGTTCCTCGTTACCTATTTCTATTTAAAGTTCTTATACTAAAGGATTTTTGAGAGCCTTAATCGTACTTGTGCCCCTGTCATCCGTGCCGCGGATGCCGGGAAGAATGCCGGGTTTGCCGTGAATTCCATGCTGGCCGCCCGGTATTAATGTCGAGTCTGGGTCGATACGACGCCTATGATTAAACAGGTCTTATTGACACTTGGTTGTTTGGATAATACTTTTCATTTTAAAATTCGTACTATAAACATACATAGAATAACCAGACACTTAGCTATATCAATAATTATTTGCAACAAAAATTACTTTTTGTGATTTTGAGAGAATCGTTATCGTTTTCCATATTCTGTATATCATAATGGAGCGGTTTCCCTATGGTGCCTTTAGGATTATATATATATATATATATATATATAAGGTAAACAGTTTTTTATACAAAAAACTGTGTCTTATGATTTTGACATGTTCTAGACACCACATAAATGACCTCACAACAATCGTTTCAAGTGCTTTTCACATGCAGTCCAATTATCTTTAAGTATTCTGCTCAATCACCTTCAACGGTCCAATTGTATCTGAGACATAGCCTCTGAAAAATTAGAAGTACCCCAAAAACGCGCGAGTCTTTTGAAATTTTCCGACTATTTTAAAATAATACCCATGGCTTTACAATCTTGTTTTGAGTATGAGTTTTATAGAAAATACATGAAATTATCACATAAATAAATTAAATATAGGGAAATGTTGGGAATTGCTTTTTTCATAAATATTTGTAAAGACATAAGGTTTCTCCTATATGATATAATACTCTTCTTATTTGTTACCAGCACCAGTTAATTTTGCTACAAGAAGTCAAATAAGACAAACCGTCACCTATCTGTGTCGCTATCTATGCCCATTAACCCAGCCATATACACTACAATGTTTATTACTGCATCGCCGTTTATTAAGACATCCGGATGTTGTGGTAGATTGTATGTGTCTCTTAGGGGTATTCATTTACCGCAGTAGTTGTGCTTAAAAATAATCACATGATTAGTGTCAGTGATGTTTCGAAGTAAAATATAAGTGTACATCTAACTATTTTGGTTATAATCTTTAATAATACGCATGAATAAGGTATACACCCTATCCTATGAAAATAATCACATACATTTAGGACTTTGTCAAAAAAACTGTATAAATAATGTGACACCTACAAAACAATGATAGCTATCGTACTTACTTGAATATCATTTTTTTCGTGTTGTGTGGCACATAAAGCTCGCACAAGGTCTCGACAGACCCCTCTCTCTTAAGTTCTCCTTGTTGCTGTGCCCCAGGTCAGCCCAGCCGTCTTCGTTTCTTCTTTAATTGTTCGTTACCAAGTTGTTTGTGGTCTGTCTTTTGTTATATATCCATCTGGAGTCCAGGGTAGTCCTGTTTAGCTGGCATGTCGCTGCTCATCCTGTATTCATGGATAAACCATGACCAGCTCCTCTTTTCAGGATGAGGCATATATTTTGCTGATTTGTTGCTGGCTGGAGTCTGGTGTTGCAGAAAGTATCGGGTCAGTCAACTGTCTTTATCTTCCTTGTGTAAGTGTTGTGGAAGCTGGAGAGTTTACTGGTGACCTGCTCATGCGCTAGCTCTCCGTGCAGTGCAGGAGCATACAAAGAACATTGCACTGCATGGTAGATTCTGAGTTTTCTTTTTTGGAGTATATTGAATATCTTCATAGTCGTTGTAGATTGAAAAATGCTGACATGGCTTTTCCCAGTCGTGTTTTGATATCTTCGTCTGCACCTCCTTCTCCTTATATACCGATGATGCTGCCCAGGTTGGTAAACTTGCTTATACATTTTAGGCGATGGTTGTTGTTTATGATAGACTTACGAGTTCGGTTGTTGATGTCAATACATTTTTGTTTTTGCAATAAAATATATAATAATGAAACTGGCTGTTGTTCTATGTTGCATGCTTTCCTCTGTACTTGGTCTCGAGTGTGGGAGGCAGAACGAGACCATCTACACAGATTAGATATTGGAGTGAAGAGCACAGGTTCCACATCATGCCAGTCCCCTTTTGTGTGATCATGTTTTTTGTTGCAAAATCGATTGTTAGGGTAAATAGAAATTATGACATGACATACCCTGACGACGTTTGACGCCGGATTTCACAGTGACTTTGGCTGTTGAGTTTCCGACACCGCAGAAGGCGTTCTTTAAGAAGAGTCAAGATAAGCTTGTCTACTGTTGTTTTCATTCGTGCCATGTCGATCTTAGAGAAGATGTTGCTTGTTGTGGATAGTAGAGTAATTGCCCTCCAATTGCTGCAATCGAAGAAGGGAAGCATAGGTCCCTTCTTTTTCCCATATATCGACGAAGAGAGGGTGTTTTATCTCCGCTGCGGTTTGCAGGTCTGTCTTGAAAATGTCTACGCATATTTTGTCTGTTCCTGGAGCTTTGTTCTTCCCCAGTGTGAGTATTGATGCTTTAACCTCTGCATTCGTTGGATGGTCACTGATGTGTTATGTTGTCTATATATTCAATAGTACGTTACTTATGTATAGAATTAACATATTGACGTAACGAGCCTTGTGAAATTGAAGACGATAATTTATTCCAAGATGGAGGATTACTGTGTTGGCGCCACTGCGCATGCACCAAGTATGGGCGTTGTATGGAGAGCCAAAGTGGTATGAATCACAACATCTCCCTTCGTTAAATAATAAACAAAAAGTCTTGTAACAATAACTATTAATTAGGGTTCATTCGATATGCAAGTGTGCGGTAATATGGCTGTAATTATAGGTCCAATCTGTTTAGCGGCTTGATCATTCGACTGGATCGCCTTGCCTCAACATGTCGCGTGTGGCTGGCTGTCACTGGCGATTCGGGTTGCAGGATCGCACTGGGATGTACAGCCACTTGATCATCTTCGACGCCGTCATCTACATCATCGTTCGAGGCTTGTTCTTTCCATGTTTCTTGTGTGTTACGCAAGTGTCGCCGAATGCATCTGTATGCAGCGCCTTGTTCTGTCAGGATGTTGTACGATCTGGGCGATCTCGCCTTGTTGGTGACCTTAGCCAGGTCCCACGTTTTCCGAGTCGGATTCAGCATTCGCACAGTCTGTTGTGGGGATAGAGGTGCGAGTTCCGTCGCCGTGCGGTCATGGTATGCCTTATATCCATCTTGTCGTTGTTGCAGATATGCATTTACATCTCCATTCGAGCGTGATGAGACTGTAGGTAGATTTGACTTGTATCGTCTACCATTAAGAAGTTCGCACGGGGATGGCAGGTTGTGGTCGATTGGGGTTGTCCTGAGGCACAACATCGCCAAATGAGGGTCACTGCCGCTTTCCTTCGCCTTTGTGAACAGTTTTTGACTGTTTGAACTGTCCGTTCTATGAACCCATTCGACTGTGGATACAATGGTGAGCTTGTGGCGTGCTCAAACCCGTATCTCGCACTAAAGACCCGGAACTCTTCAGAGCTGTATTGCGTACCGTTGTCAGAAATCAGTCTTTCCGGAATTCCATGCTCGTCGAAGATTCCTTTAAGTTGATTGATGACAGTGTTAGAGCTGATGTTGCTCAGTTTTCGTACGATCGGGAACTTGCTGTAGCAGTCGGCGATTAGCAGATACTCTGTACCGTTCCAATGGAATAGATCGGTAGCCAGAGTGTGCCAGGCGTGTTTTGGCACGTCGTGTGGGATCAGTGTCTCTTTCGTGTTGTCAACTTGATGTTGCTGGCATGGTGCACACGACTGGACCATTTCGTCAATGTCATGATTGATTCCACACCAGAAGATCGCTGTCTTTGCGCGAAGCTTGCATTTTTCGGCACCTTGGTGTGCGTAATGGATCTGTTCTAGTGCGGCGGCGTGTAGAGACCTTGGTAGGACAAAGCGTCGACCTTTCAGCACCAGCCCGTCTTCAACACTCAGTTCGTCTCGGGAATTCCAGAAGGGCGTCAGGTGCGCCGGGCATTGAGCTCTGTTCTCTGGCCAACCGAGTGATATGATTTCACGCAGCGCATGTAAGGTGTTGTCTTTCGTTGTTTCCTCGCGAATTTCCACGATTCGAGTTGGGCTCGCGTTCAGATGCATGAGTATTTCGTGCACAGATAGGTCGAGACCTTGGATAGGTCCTGTGTTACATGGGTTTACCCTGGAGAGTGCATCTGCTAGTTTGATATCACTACCAGGAACGTACTTGATGTTCACGTCGTACTGCTGTATGCGGAGTAGCATACGTGCCAACCTGGGCGGGGCAGCGATCAGATGTTTGCTGTAGATAGACTCCAGCGGTTTGTGGTCTGTGTGCACTTGCACGTGCCGTCCATAGACGTATTGGTGGAACCGCTCAAGTTCAAACACGATGCCCAGCATTTCGCGCTCAATGTTGGAGTAGCGACTTTCTGTTTCGGTGAGCGACTTGCTGGCGAATGCAATGGGGCCATTGTCTTGCAGCAGTGCAGCACCTAGTCCCCTCTGTGAAGCATCCACTTGAATGATGAGCGGCTTAGTACTGTCATAGCAACGGAGCACCTCACTGGAAGATATAGTCTTCTTCATGTCAGAAAAAGCAGCATCGTGTTCTGGTCCCCAGTCATAGGGAACGTCCGTCTTGCACAAATCTCTGAGTGGCGCCGACAGTGCAGCTAGATGTGGGGTAAATCTTCCCAGATAGTTCGCCAATCCGAGAAAGGTTTGTAGTTCCTTGACATCTGTCGGTGCTGTCATGTTGCATATCGCGGTCACCTTCTCTGGGTCTGGTTCGATGCCCTCTGCACCAATGATATTTCCAAAGAACGGAATGCGTTTGCACCGGACGACCATCTTCTTCTCATTGAAACGTAAACCGGTGGCTCTTGCTCGTTCCAGTACTGCTGTCAGATTCGCATCGTGATCGCTGCCATCTGACGTGTAGCCCACAACGACGATGTAATCCGATATGCCGGTAACTCCGGGTATGTCGCTGAACGTTTCGTCAACCTTTTTTTGGAATACATATTGGGCGCAATTCAGCCCGAATGGCAACCTCATGAATCTGTGTCGCCCGTAAGGTGTGTTGAAGGTTGTGTGGTAGGAGCTTTCTTCGTCCAGCTTGATGTTCCAGTACCCACTCCGGGCGTCGAGGATAGTGAAGAACTGTGCCCCATTGAGCTTCGGGAGCACATCGTCGAGCGTTGGTGTGAAGTGGTGTGGTCTTTTTATTGCCTTGTTCAGGTCTTTTGGGTCCAAGCATAATCGAAGCTTTCCGTTTGGCTTGGTAACACTTACACACGAGTTCACCCAGTCTGTTGGGAGATCAACTTTGGCTATGATGCCCAGTTGGATAAGTGTATCAAGTTCCTCTTTCAGGGGTTCGCGTAGTGCTACTGGCACACGGCGTGGATAGTGCACTACTGGCGGCACAGTTGGGTCGAGTGTGACGTGATATTCCCCTTCGAAACACCCAATTCCATTGAACACATCTGCGTAGTCGTTCAGTATTCGTGCTTTTGCCGCTTCATCCCCTTTCGGCCGAGTAGTGCAGGCGGGCACAGGTGCTGTGGTGTCTGTGTGTCGTTCCGCAGTAGGGCCGATGTTCATGGCGTAGTTTAATGTTACTAGCTTCAGAGCTCTGCATGCCGGAAGACCAATGATAGTAGGTCCACTCGATTTCACAACATGAAACGTGCTTATTACTGATTCGTCTCGATGTGTAACTTGAAGCTTGCATGTGCCATAGTGTGTAACCGTATGTCCTCCGTATGCAGTGATCCGCATGTTAGATGGATGCAGATTCGTGGGAATGCCATCTTGCGTTAAGTTGCAGCGTGGAGACATTGTCTTGTAAGTGGTGAGTGGTATGACGTTTCTTTCGGCACCTGTGTCGAGCTTGCAAGTGAACTGATTTGTGCACTGCGGAGACTGAACTGTCAATTGCACTAGAGCCTGCGTACTTTCAGTGTTCCCAGCTTTCCCCAGTGTGTTTATTTCAAGCTTGTCGAAGTACAGTTCACTCTGGTTGTCACTGCCCTTCGTGTTTTCGAGGGTGTGTATGCCTTGCTTTTTTGCCATTGCCGGGCGGGTCGGCCTTCGTGCTCTGGCGTCTTTGGCACTGCCAATGCACATCTTTATCCAATGTTTTGCCTTTCCACAGCCACGGCACGTAGACCCGTATGCGGGACATTCTTCGAGGGCGTTTGTATAAAACCGCCCGCATTGTCTTCCGCAATGACCACAGTGACTGCTGTCGTACTGTTGTACTGTGCGCCCTGGGTTTTGCTTAGACCCCCCATCCTGTGTTGTGCTGTAGTTGGCTGCACTCTGCCATGGTTGTGCCTGTGGCCTACGGTTGCTCATTGCATGCATGTTCGATTCAGCTCTAAGTTTTTGTAGTTGCTGTTTTGTAGCTTCTTCCGTACTGGCTATGTCAATGGCTTCGTCTAATGATAATGTTTCTTCTCGTTGGATGAGTTTTGACTGTACACGCTCCGAGTTAGTGCCAAATATGAGAGTGTCCAGCATGTGTTCATTGGTATCTGCATATTTGCATTCTCGTGCCAAAATGCGTACTGTTTTCATAAATGCATCAACACTTTTCCCATTTTCTTGTTTGATTGATCTCAATTTGAATCTAGCAATTCTGAAGTTGCTTTTTGGTGCCACACATTTTTCGAACCGGTCCCAATACACCGATAGTGTGTTTGACTCGGTGTCAGATAGGTCCCATGTGCTAGAAATGTCAATGCCTTCCTCCCCAGACCATAGAAGTAGGTATTTCACTTTCACAGTTTCAGTTTTTTCAACAAGGGGACCTTCAAACATGAGTTGGCACATGGTCTTGATTTTTTTAATGCCTGTGGTACACCTGTCGACGCCCAGTCCATTGTTGGTGCGGACAATCCAGCCATTTCCGCCATGATGTCGGTACGTTGTATGCTTAGCCGTAGGCTTGAATCGTATCTTTATTTATTTTAATGTTCAATGACAATGACCATATTATGGTCTCATAAAGAATGAAATTCCTCTTACCTTATCTGCTGGCGTTGGCATATAGGATTTACGTTACCGCACGACGCTGGTGATTGCATTCGAATTTCAATGACAATGTTTATACATTGTCTTCGCTTCTGTCAGTTTGGCGTTCGGTCTTGACTCTTGTCGACTTGAGTTGAGTCGCTGCGCTACCATTGCGACGTCAATCTAAATTATGTAGGCCTTGTGTTTCGTCCGCGCTAACACCACGATGTGTTATGCTGTCTATATATTCAATAGTACGTTACTTATGTATATAATTAACATATTGACGTCACGAGCCTTGTGAAATTGAATACGAGAATTTAGGATTCCTGTGTTGGCGCCACTGCGCATGCACCAAGTATGGGCGTTGTATGGAGAGCCAAAGTGGTATGAATCACAACAGTCACTTCTATCTCCAGGTCTCTTTCTGCAGGCTAGATGAGATAGCAATCGCACTAATAGACAAATTCTGATAATTGTGAAAAGCCACTAGCATCAAACTGTTGCATCACCAATGCTTCTTATTGATATCAGCAAAACCAAATATTCGTACGACGCATTACTCTGTCGTGTTTTCTGGAAAATGTAGTCCACATTGTCAATCCTGCGCGAAAAATGGACCAGACAGGTGTGATTGGTGTGATGAAGGGTACACTGTGTCGCCACAGACAGGGTTGTGCCGTAAGTATTATTATTTACATTGTTCAAATTAATAGAGGATAAGTTATAACTGGGATGCTTGTGATTCTGAAGTTGCGTTATCAAAAACGCGTGTCTGTTGTGATTTTCTGACTATTTTAAGATAATACCCATGGATTTAAAATCTTGTTTTGTGTATGAGTTTTATAGAAAATACATGAATTTGTCACCTGTATAAATTCAATCTCGGAAAATGTTGGGAATTTTTTTCTGAAATATTTGTAAAGACATAAGGTTTCTCCTATATGATATACTATTCTTCTTATTTGTTACCAGCTCCAGTTAATTATGCTACAAGAAGTCAAATAGGATAAACCGTCTCTTATCTGTATTGTTATTTATGCCCATTAACCCAGGCATATAACAAAACACTACAATGTTTATTACGGCATCGCCGTTTATTAAGACATCCGGATATTGTGGTAGATGTTAGGTGTCTCTTAGGGTATGTCATGTCATGCAGTAGTTGTGATTAAAATAATCATATGATTAGCTAGTCAGTGATTTTTCGAAGTAAAATATCAGTGTCTTTTCCAAAGAAAGTATTGTACATCTAATTATTTTGGTTATAATCTTTAATAATACGCATGAATAAGGTATACACCCTATCCTATGAAAATTATCAAATACATTCAGGATTTTGTCCAAAAAACTGTATAAATAATGTGACACCTACAAAACAATGATAGCTATCGTACTTACTTGCATATCCTTTTCTTTTGTGTTGTGTGACACATAAAGCTCGCACAAGGTCTCGACAGACCCCTTTCTCTTGAGCTCTCCTTGCTGCTGTGCCCCAGTTCAGCCCAGCCGTCTTCATTTCTTCTTTTATTTTTCGTTGCCAAGTAGTTTTTGGTCTGTCTTTTGTTATATTTCCTTCTGGAGTCCAGGGTAGTCCTGTTTAGCTGGCATGTCGCTGCTCATCTTGTATTCATGGATAAACCATGACCAGCTCCTCTTTTCAGGATGAGGCAGATATGTTGCTGATTTGTTGCTGGCTGGAGTCTGATGTTGCAGAAAGTATCGGGTCAGTCAACTGTCTTTATCTTCCTTATGTAAATGTTGTGGAAGCTGGAGAGTTTACTGGTGACCTGCTGAGTCATGCGCCAGCTCTCCTAGCAGTACAGGAGCATACAGAGAACATTGCACTGCATGGTAGATTCTGAGTTATCTTTTTTTGGAGTATATTGAACATCTCCATAGTCGTTGTATATTGAAAAATGCTGACATGGCTTTTTCCAGTCGTGTTTTGACATCTTCGTCTGCACCTCCTTCTCCTTATATACCGATGATGCAGCCCAGGTTGGTAAACTTGCTTATATATTTTAGGCGATGGTTGTTGTTTATGATAGACTTACGAGTTCGGTTGTTGATGTCAATACTTTTTTGTTTTTGCAATAAAATATATAATAATGAAACTGGCTGTTGTTCTATGTTGCATGCTTTCCTCTATACTTGGTCTCGAGTGTGGGTGGCAGAACGAGACCATCTACACAGATTAGATATTCGAGTGAAGAGCACAGGTTCCACATCATGCCAGTCCCCTTTTGTGTGATCATGTTTTTTGTTGCAAAATCGATTGTTAGGGTGAATAGAAATTATGACATGACATACCCTGACGACGTTTGACGCCGGATTTGACAGTGACTTTGGGTGTTGAGTTTCCGACACCGCAGAAGGCGTTCTTTAAGAAGAGACAAGATAAGCTTGCTTACTGTTGTTTTCATTCGTGCCATGTCGATCTTAGAGAAGATGTTGCTTGTTGTGGATTGTAGAGTAATTGCCCTCCAATTGCTGCAATCGAAGAAGGGAAGCATATGTCCCTTCTTTTTCCCATATATCGACGAAGAGAGGGTGTTTTATTTCCACTGCCGTTTGCAGGTCTGTCTTGAAAATTTCTACGTATAATATGTATGTTCCTGGAGCTTTGTTCTTCCCCAGCGTGGGTATTGATGCTTTAACTTCTGCATTCGTTGGATGGTCACTTCTATCTCCAAGTCTCTTTCTGCAGGTTAGATGAGATAGCAATCGTACTAATACACAAATTATGAAAATTTTGAAAAGCCACTAATATCAAACTGTTGCATCATCAATGCTTCTTATTGATATCGACAACACCAAATGTTCGTACGACGCATTACTCTGTCGTGTTTTCAGGAAGATGTAGTCCACATTGTGAATCATGCGAGCGTATAGAAATTGGCAGATGTCTTAGGTGTGCTAAAGGATACGCACCGTCGCCACGGACAGGGATGTGCAGTAAGTATTATTATTTACATTGTACACATTAATAGAGGGTAAGCAAGGACTGCGGTGATTGTGATTTTGAAACTACCTTGGCAAAAACGCGTGTCTTTTATGATTTTACGATTATTTTAAAATAACATCCATGGCTTTGAAATCTTGTTTTGTGTATGAGTTTTATAGAAAATACATAAAATTGTCACATATATAAATTCAATCTAGGAAAATGTTGGGAATTGCTTTTTTCATAATTATTTGTAAAGACATAAGGTTTCTCCTATATGATATACTATTCTTCTTATTTGTTACCAGCACCAGTTAATTATGCTACAAGAAGTCAAATAAGACAAACCGTCTCTTATCTGTATTGTTATTTATGCCCATTAACCCAGGCATATAACAAAACACTACAATGTTTATTACGGCATCGCCGTTTATTAAGACATCCGGATATTGTGGTAGATGGTAGGTGTCTCTTAGGGGTACTCGTTTACCGCAGTAGTTGTGCTTAAAATAATCATATGATTAGCCAGTCAGTGATGTTTCGAAGTAAAATATCAGTGTCTTTTCTAAAGAAAGTATTGTACATCTAATTATTTTGGTTATAATCTTTAATAATACGCATAAATAAGGTATACACCATATCCTATAAAAATAATCAAATACATTTAGGATATTGTCAAAAAAACTGTATAAACAATGTGACACTTACAAAACAATGATGGCTATCGTACTTACTTGCATATCCTTTTCTTTTGTGTTGTGTACACATAAAGCTCGCACAAGGTCTCGACAGATCCCTTCCTCTTGAGCTCTCCTTGCTGCTCTGCCCCAGGTCAGCCCAGCCGTCTTCATTTCTTCTTTTATTGTTCGTTGCCAAGTTGTTTTTGGTCTGTCTTTTGTTATATTTCCTTCTGGAGTCCAGGGTAGTCCTGTTTAGCTGGCATGTCGCAGTTCATCTAGCATTCATGGATAAACCATGACCAGCTCCTCTTTTCAGGATGAGGCAGATATGTTGCTGATTTGTTGCTGGCTGGAGTCTCGTGTTGCAGAAAGTATCGGGTCAGTCAACTGTCTTTATCTTCCTTATGCAAGTGTTGTGGAAGCTGGAGAGTTTACTGGTGACCTGCTGAGTCATGCGCCAGCTCTCCGAGCAGTACAGGAAGATACAGAGAACATTCCACTGCATAGTAGATTCTGCGTTTTCTTTTTTTGGAGTATATTGAACATCTCCATAGTCGTTGTAGATTGAAAAATGCTGACTTGGCTTTTCCCAGTCGTGTTTTGACATCTTCGTCTGCACCTCCTTCTCCTTATATACCGATGATGCAGCCCAGGTTGGTAATCTTGTTTATATATTTTAGGCGATGGTTGTTGTTTATGATAGACTTACGAGTTCGGTTGTTGATGTCAATACATTTTTTTTTTGCAATAACATATATAATAATGAAACTGGCTGTTGTTCTATGTTGCATGCTTTCCTCTGTACTTGGTCTCGAGTGTGGGAGGCAGAAAGAGACTATCTACACAGATTAGATATTCGAATGAAGAGCAAAGGTTCCACATCATGCCAGTCCCCTTTTGTGTGATCATGTCTTTTGTTGCAAAATCGATTGTTAGGGTGAATAGAAATTATGACATGACATACCCTGACGACTTTTGACGCCGGATTTCACAGTGACTTTGGCTGTTGAGTTTCCGACACCGCAGAAGGCGTTCTTTAAGAAGAGTCAAGATAAGTTTGCTTACTGTTGTTTTCATTCGTGCCATGTCGATCTTAGAGAAGATGTTGCTTGTTGTGGATTGTAGAGTAATTGCCCTCCAATTGCTGCAATCGAAGAAGGGAAGCATATGTCCCTTCTTTTTCCCATATATCGACGAAGAGAGGGTGTTTTATTTCCACTGCCGTTTGCAGGTGTGTCTTGACAATGTCTACGTATAATATGTATGTTCCTGGAGCTTTGTTCTTCCCCAGCGTGGGTATTGATGCTTTAACTTCTGCATTCGTTGGATGGTCACTTCTATCTCCAGGTCTCTTTCTGCAGGTTAGATGAGATAGCAATCGTACTAATACACAAATTATGAAAATTGTGAAAAGCCACTAATATCAAACTGTTGCATCATCAATGCTTCTTTTTGATATCGACAACAACAAATGTTCGTACGACGCATTACTCTGTCGTGTTTTCAGGAAGATGTAGTCCACATTGTGAATCATGCGAGCGTATAGAAAATGGCAGATGTCTTAGGTGTGCTAAAGGGTACGCACCGTCGCCACGGACAGGGATGTGCAGTAAGTATTATTATTTACATTGTACAAATTAATAGAGGGTAAGCAAGGACTGCGGTGATTGTGATTCTGAAACTACCTTGGCAAAAACGCATGTCTTTTGTGATTTTACGATTATTTTAAAATAACATCCATGGCTTTGACATCTTGTTTTGTGTATGAGTTTTATAGAAAATACATAAAATTGTCACATATATAAATTCAATCTAGGAAAATGTTGGGAATTGCTTTTTTCATAAATATTTGTAAAGACATAAGGTTTCTCCTATATGATATACTATTCTTCTTATTTGTTACCAGCACCAGTTAATTATGCTACAAGAAGTCAAATAAGACAAACCGTATCTTATCTGTATTGTTATTTATGCCCATTAACCCAGGCATATAACAAAACACTACAATGTTTATTACGGCATCGTCGTTTATTAAGACATCCGGATATTGTGGTAGATGGTAGGTGTCTCTTAGGGGTACTCGTTTACCGCAGTAGTTGTGCTTAAAATAATCATATGATTAGCCAGTCAGTGATGTTTCGAAGTAAAATATCAGTGTATTTTCCAAAGAAAGTATTGTACATCTAATTATTTTGGTTATAATCTTTAATAATACGCATGAATAAGGTATACTCCCTATCCTATGAAAATAATAAAATACATTTAGGATATTGTCAAAAAAACTGTATAAACAATGTGACACTTACAAAACAATGATGGCTATCGTACTTACTTACGTATCCTTTTCTTTTGTGTTGTGTACACATAAAGCTCGCACAAGGTCTCGACAGATCCCTCTCTCTTGAGCTCTCCTTGCTGCTCTGCCCCAGTTCAGCCCAGCCGTCTTCATTTCTTCTTTTATTGTTCGTTGCCAAGTTGTTTTTGGTCTGTCTTTTGTTATATTTCCTTCTGGAGTCCAGGGTAGTCCTGTTTAGCTGGCATGTCGCAGTTCATCTAGTATTCATGGATAAACCATGACCAGCTCCTCTTTTCAGGATGAGGCAGATATGTTGCTGATTTGTTGCTGGCTGGAGTCTCGTGTTGCAGAAAGTATCGGGTCAGTCAACTGTCTTTATCTTCCTTATGCAAGTGTTGTGGAAGCTGGAGAGTTTACTGGTGACCTGCTGATTCATGCGCCAGCTCTCCGAGCAGTACATGAACATACAGAGAACATTCCACTGCATAGTAGATTCTGCGTTTTCTTTTTTTGGAGTATATTGAACATCTCCATAGTCGTTGTAGATTGAAAAATGCTGACTTGGCTTTTCCCAGTCGTGTTTTGACATATTCGTCTGCGCCTCCTTCTCCTTATATACCGATGATGCAGCCCAGGTTGGTAATCTTGTTTATATATTTTAGGCGATGGTTGTTGTTTATGATATACTTAAGAGTTCGGTTGTTGATGTCAATACATTTTTGTTTTTGCAATAACATATATAATAATGAAACTGGCTGTTGTTCTATGTTGCATGCTGTCCTCTGTACTTGGTCTCGAGTGTGAGAGGCAGAACGAGATTATCTACACAGATTATATATTCGAATGAAGAGCAAAGGTTCCACATCATGCCAGTCCCCTTTTGTGTGATCATGTCTTTTGTTGCAAAATCGATTGTTATGGTGAATAGAAATTATGACATGACATACCCTGACGACGTTTGACGCCGGATTTCAGAGTGACTTTGGGTGTTGAGTTTCCGACACCGCAGAAGGCGTTCTTTAAGAAGAGACAAGATAAGCTTGTCTAGTGTTGTTTTCATTCGTGCCATGACGATCTTAGAGAAAATGTTACATGGTGTGGAGAGTAGATTAATTTCCCATCAATTGCTGCAGTCGAAGAAGGGCTTTATTCCATATGTCAACGAAGATAGGGTGTTTTATTTCCACTGTCGTTAGCAGGTCTGTCTTGACAATTTCTACGTATACTATGTATGTTCCTGGAGCTTTGTTCTTACCCAGCGTGGGTACTGATGCTTTAACTTCTGCTTTCGTTGGATGGTCACTTCTATCTCCAAGTCTCTTTCTGCAGGTTAGATCAGATAGCAATCGTATAATATATATACATTCTTATAATTTTGGAAAGGCGCTAATATCGAATTGTTGCATCGCCAATGCTTCTTATTGAGACAAAACATCAAATGGGAATTAGTTTTCACCCACATAACTTACATACTATGTTCTTGTAACATACGTAACGGAGATAAAAGTGTAACATGCATTCCCCTTTGTGGTTAATCTAGTTATATGTGTAGCTTGATATCAGTCTAGCCTTCGTGAAGATTTGTAACATTCAGGACATTTATTTGGAGTAAGACCACATTAAGGATCCGTCCGCCGAAAAAGTGCACTTTACTCTGTCGTGTTTTCAGGAAGATGTAGTCAACATTGTAGATCCTGCGTGAATATAGGACCAGACAGATGTGATTGGTGTCTCGATGGGTACATGCTGTCACTGACAGGGATGTGCAGTAAGTATTATTATTTACATTGTACAAACTAATAGAGGATAAGCAAGAACTGCGGTGATTGTGATTTTGAAACTACCTTGGCAAAAACGCGTGTCTTTTATGATTTTACGATTATTTTAAAATAACATCCATGGCTTTGAAATCTTGTTTTTTGTATAAGTTTTATAGAAAACACATGAAATTGTCACATATATCAATTCAATCTAGGAAAATGTTGGGAATTGTTTTTTTCATAAATAGTTGTAAACACATAAGGTTTCTCCTATATTATATACTACTCTTCTTACTTGTTACCAGCTGCAGTTAATTATGCTACAAGAAGTCAAATAAGACAAACCGTCACCTATCTGTGTCGATATCTATGCCCATTAACCCAGCCATATAACAAAACACTACAATGTTTATTACTGCATCGCCGTTTATTAAGACATCCGGATCTTGTGGTATATTGTATGTGTCTCTTAGGGGTACTCATTTACCACAGTAGTTGTGCTTAAAAATAATCATATCATTAGATAGTCAGTGATTTTTCGATATAAATATCAGTGTCTTTTCTAAAGAAAGTATTGTACATTAAATTATGTTGGTTATAATCTTTAATAATACGCATGAATAAGGTATACACCTTATCCTATGAAAATAATCAAACTCATTTAGGATATTGTCAAACAAACTGTATAAACAATGTGACACCTACAAAACAATGATAGCTATCGTACTTACTTGCATATCATTTTGTTCGTGTTAT
Source organism: Paraescarpia echinospica (assembly GCA_020002185.1). NCBI lineage: Eukaryota > Metazoa > Annelida > Polychaeta > Sabellida > Siboglinidae > Paraescarpia > Paraescarpia echinospica. The sequence goes on from JAHLWY010000182.1 coordinate 54,433, forward strand.
GTGGCACATAAAGCTCGCACAAGGTATCGACAAACCCCTCTCTCTTGAGCTCTCCTTGCTGCTGTGCCCCAGGTCATCCCAGCCGTCTTCATTTCTTCTTTTATTGTTCGTTGCCAAGTTGTTTTTGGTCTGTCTTTTATTACATTTCCTTCTGGATTCAAGGGTAGTGCTGGCTGGCTGGCATGTCGCTGCTCATCTTGTATTCATGGATAAACTATGACCAGCTCGTCTTTTCAGGATGAGGCAGATATGTTGTTGATTTGTTGCTGACTGGAGTCTGTTGTTGCAGAAAGTCTCAGGTCAGTAAACTGTCTTTATCTTCCTTATGCAAATGTTGTGGAAGGTGGAGAGTTTATTGGTGACCTGCTGAGTGATCGCCATCTCTCCGAGCAGTACAGGAGGAGCATAAAGTGGACATTGCACTGCATGGTAGATTCTGAGGTTTATTTTTGTTTAGTTACTGAACATATCCATAGTCATTGTAGATTGAAAAGAGGTGACTTGGCTTTTCCCAATCGTGTTTTGATATATTCGTCTGCACCTCCTTCTCCTTGTATACCGATGATACTGCCCAGGTTGGTAAATTTGCTTACATATTTTAGTCGATGGTTTTTGATTATGATATTCGTACGAGTTCGGTTGTTGATGTCAATACTTTTGTCGTTTTTGCAATAACAGATATACTAATGAAACAGGCTCTGGTTCTATGTTGCATGCTTTCCTCTGTACTTGTTCTCGAGAGTGGGAGGCAGAACGAGATCATCTACACAGATTAGATCTTTGAGTGAAGAGCAGAGGTTCCATATCAGGCCCGTCCGCTTTTGTGTGATAATGATTTTTGTTGCCAAATCGATGGTTAGAGTGAATAGAAATGATGACATGACATACACTGAGGACGTTTGACGCCGGATTTCACAGTGACTTTTGGTGTTGAGTTTCCTACACCGCAACAGGCGTTCTTTAAGAAGAAACAAGATAAGCTTGTATACTGTTGTTTTCATTCGTGCCATGACGGTCTTATTGAAAATGTTGCCTGGTGTGGAGAGTAATTGCCCTCCAATTGCTGCAGTCGAAAAAGGGAAACATATTTCCCTTCTTTTTCCCATATATGGAAGAAGAGAGGGTGTTTATCTCCACTGCCGTTTGCAGGTCTGTCTTGAAAATGTCTACATATAATATATCTGTTCCTGGAGCTATATTCTTCCCCAGTTTGGGTATTGATGATTTAACCTCTGCATTCGTTGGATGATCATTTCTACCTCCAGGTCTCTTTCTGCAGGCTATATGAGATAGCAATCGTACTAATAGACAAATTCTGAAGAATGTGAAAAGCCACTAACGTCAAACTGTTGCATCATCAAAGCTTCTTATTGATATCGACAAAACCAAATGTTCGTACGACGCATTACTCTGTCGTGTTTTCAGCAAGATGTAGTCTACAGTGTGAATTATGCAACGATGTACGATGTGCTAGGTGTACTGAAGGGTACGCACCGTCGCCACGGACAGGGAGATGCAGTAAGTATTATTATTTACATTGTACAAATTAATAGAGGATAAGCAAGAACTGCGATGATTTTGATTCTTAAACTGCCTTGGCAAAAACGCGTGTCTTTTATGATTTTCCGATTATTTTAAGATAATACCCATTGATTTAAAATCTTGTTTTGTGTATGAGTTTTATAGAAAATACATGAATTTGTCACATGTATCAATTCAATCTAGGAAAATGTTGGGGTTTTTTTTCAGAAATATTTTTTAAAGACATAAGGTTTCTCCTATATGATATACTACACATCTTATTTGTTACCAGCTCCAGTTAATTATGCTACAAGAATTCAAATCAGATAAACCGTCACTTGTTGTATTGTTATTTATGCCCACTACCCCAGGTATATAACAACACACTACAATGTTTATTACGGCATCGCCGTTTATTAAGACATCCGGACCTTGTGGTAGATGGTATGTGTCTCTTAGGGGTACTCATTTATCACAATAGTTGTGCTTAAAATAAGCATGTGATTAGCTAGTCAGTGATGTTTCGAAGTAAAATATCAGTGTCTTTTCCAAAGAAAGTATTGTACATCTAATTATTTTGGTTATAATGTTTAATAATACGCATGAATAAGGTATACACCCTATCCTATGAAAGTAATCAAATACATTTAGGATATTGTCAAAAAAACTGTATAAACATTGTGACACCTGCAAAACAATGATAGCTATCGTACTTACTTGCGTATCATTTTTTCGTGTTGTGTGGCACGTAAAGCTCGCACAAGGTCTTGACAGACCCCTCTCTCTTTGCTGCTGTGCCCCAGGTCAGCCCAGCAGGTTTCATTCTTCTTTTATTGTTCGTCGCCAAGCTGTTTTTGGTCTGTCTTTTGTTATATTTCCTTCTGGAGTCCAGGGTAGTGCTGTCTGGCTGGCATGTCGCTGCTCATCTTGTATTCATGGATAAACCATCACCAGCTCCTCTTTTCAGGATAAGGCAGATATGTTGTTGATTTGTTGCTGGTTGGAGTCTGGTGTTGCAGAAAGTCTCGGTTCAGTAAACATTCTTTATCTTCCTTATGCAAGTATTGTGGAAGCTGGAGAGTTTATTGGTGACCTGCTGAGTAATGCGCCAGCTCTCCGAGCAGTACAGGAGCAGAGAGAGGACATTGCTCTGCATGGTAGATTCTGTGTTTTCTTTTTTTGGAGTTGCTGAACATCTCCATAGTCATTGTAGATTGAAAAATGCTGACTTGGCTTTTCCCAGTCGTGTTTTGATATCTTCGTCTGCATCTCCTTCTCCTTGTATACTGATGATGCTGTCCAGGTTGGTAAATTTGCTTACATTTTTTAGTCGATCGTTTTTATTATGATAGACATACGAGTTCGGTTGCAGATGTCAATACTTTTGTCGTTTTTGCAATAACATATATAATAATGAAACTGGCTCTTGTTCTATGTTGCATGCTTTCCTTTGTACTTGGACTCGAGTGTGGGAGGCAGAATGAGGTCATTTACACAGATTAGATATTCGAATGAAGAGCACAGGTTCCATATCACGCCAGTCCGCTTTTGTGTGATCTTTTTTTGGCCACATCGATGGTTAGGGTGAATAGAAATGATGACATGACATAACCTGACGACTGTTGACGCCGGATTTTACAGTGCCTTTGGGTGTTGAGTTTCCGACACCGCAACAGGCGTTCTTTAAGAAGAGAAAAGATAAGCTTGTCTACTGTTGTTTTCATTCGTGCCATGACGATCTTAGAGAATATGTTGCTTGGTGTGGATAGAAGAGTAATTGCTTTTCAATTGCTGCAGTCGAAGTAAGGAATCATATTTCCCTTCTTTTTCCCATATATAGACGAAGAGAGGATGTTTTATCTCCGCTGCCGTTTGCAGGTCTGTCATGAAAATGTCTACGCATATTATGTCTGTTCCTGGTGCTTTGTTCTTCCCCAATGTGGGTATTGATGCTTTAACCTGTACATTCGTTGGATGGTCACTTCTATCTCCAGGTCTCTTTCTGTAGGCTAGAAAAGATAGCAATCATACTAATAGACAAATTCTGATAATTGTGAAAAGCCACTAGCATCAAACTGTTGCATCACCAATGCTTCTTATTGATATTGACAAAATCATATGTTCGTACGACGCATTACTCTGTCGTTTTTTCAGGAAGATGTAGTCCACATTGTATATCCTGCGCGAGAAGTGGACCAGACAGATGTGATTGGTGTGATAAAGGGTACACTGCGTCGCCACAGACAGGGTTGTGCGGTAAGTATTATTATTTACTTTGTTCAAATTAATAGAGGAAAGCCTATAACTGGGATGCTTGTGATTGTGAAACTGCCTTGTCAAAAACGCGTGTCTTTTGTGATTTTCTGAATATTTTAAAATATTACCCATGGCTTTAAAATCTTGTTTTGTGTATGAGTTTTTATGAAAATACATGACATTTTCACATGTATAAATTCAATCTAGGAAAAAAGTTGTTTTTGGTCTGACTTTTGTTATATTTCCTTCTGGAGTCCAGGGTAGTGCTGTTAACTGACATGTCGCTGTTCATCTTGTATTCATGGATAAACCATAACCAGGTCCTCTTTTCAGGATGAGGCAGATATGTTGTTGATTTGTTGCTGTGTTGCAGAAAGTCTCGGGTCAGTAAACTTTCTTTATCTTCCTTATGTAAGTGTTGTGGAAGCTGGACAGTTTATTGGTGACCTGCTTAGTGATGCGCCAGCTCTCCGAGCAGTACAGGAGCATACAGAGGACATTGCACTGCATGGTAGATTCCGAGTTTTCTTTTTCCTCAGTATACTTAACATCTCCATAGTCGTTGTAGATTGAAAAATACTGACTTGGCTTTTCCCAGTCGTGTTTTGATATCTTCGTCTGCATCTCCTTCTCCTTGTATATCGATGATGTTGCCCAGGTTGGTAAACTTGCTTATATATTTTAGTCGATGGTTGTTGTTTATGATAGACTTACGAGTTCGGTTGTTGATGTTAATACTTTTGTCGTTTTTGCAATAACATATATAATAATGAAACTGGCTGTTGTTCTATGTCGCATGCTTTCCGCTGTACTTGATTTCGAGTATGGGAGGCAGAACGGGGTCATCTACGCAGACTATATCTTCGAGTGAAGAACACAGGTTCCATATCACGCCAGTCCGCGTTTGTGTGATCATGTTTATTGTTGCCAAATCTATGGTTAGGGTGAATAGAAAAGATGACATGACATACCCTGCCGACGTTTGACGCCGGATTTCACAGTGACTTTGGGAGTTGAGTTTCCGACAGCGCAGAAGGCGTTCTTTAAGAAGAGACAATATAATCTTGTCTACTGTTGTTTTCATTCGTGCCAAGACGATCTTACAGAAAATGTTGCTTGGTGTTGAGAGTAGAATAATTGCCCTCCAATTGCTGCATTCGAAGAAGGGAAACATATTTCGCTTCTTTATCCCATATATAGACGAAGAGAGGGTGTTTTATCTCCACTGCCGTTTGCAGGTCTGTCTTGAAAATGTATACGTGTAATATGTCTGTTCCTGGAGCTTTGTTCTTCCCCAGTTTGGGTATTGATGCTTTAACCTCTGCATTCGTTGGATGGTCACTTCTATCTCCAGGTCTCTTTCTGCAGGCTAGATGAGATAGCAATCGTACTAATAGACACATTCTGATAATTGTGAAAAGCCACTAATATCAAACTGTTGCATCATCAATGCTTCTTATTGATATCGACAAAACCAAATGTTCGTACGACGCATTGCTCTGTCGTGTTTTCAGGAAGATGTAGTCCACATTGTAAATCCTGCAAGTTTGTAGGACCAGACAGATGTGATCGGTGTGCTGAAGGGTACACACTCTCGCCACTGACAGGGTTGTGCAGTAAGTATTATTATCTACATTGTACAAATTAATAGAGGATAAGCAAGAACTGCGATGATTATGATTATGAAACTGCCTTGGCAGAATGTTCATTTTGTGATAAAATATTATTTCATAGTCATCGTTGTCAATTAAAAGAAATCAATGTTCTCCCTAGGTTTTATGGAATTTTCATGATTACGTAATAAAATAAATTAATAAAACAGGGTTTTATATTGATTATTAACGTTACTTTTATAAACGATAAAACGAGTGTGTATATATATATATATATGTGTGTGTGTGTGTGTGTATGTATGTGTGTGTGTGTGTGTGTGTGTGTGTGTGTGTGTGTGTGTGTGTGTGTGTGTGTGTGTGTGTGTGTGTGTGTGTGTGTGTGTGTGTGTGTGTGTGTGTGTGTGTGTGTGTGTGTGTGTGTGTGTGTGTGTGTGTGTGTGTGTGTGTGTGTGTGAGACCCATCGTAACAAAATGAGTCGGATATCGGCAATTCTGATTTTCCGTAAATGCCGTTTATGTGAACAAATCGCGATTCCATCGATTTTGAGATTTCCCCTGACAATTATTCTTTGGTATTCGTTTTATCAATTGCTACTCTAGCTACCCACTAACTAACTCTGTTTTGTGTATTTTAAAGCGATTTGTGTAGAGCTGTGCAAAGTGTTCAGCTCGATTTCCTTAAAATAACGCCGGAAATGCCAGTAATTGCGCGCGTTCGCAACTGCTAATTTTGGGACGCCCCTTACATATGGGATATCGCCACGACGCTTGACGCGTCATCTTCCCATATATGGGCATACATATGCTAATAACTACATTCTGTGACCTCCAGAGAGCTTGGAAGACGGTAACTAAGTTACACTTCATGAAACATAACGAATAATTTGCATCAACTTTGACGGCCGTTTTCTGGGTTTGAAGGTTTCTACACCACATGTGTTTGTTAAACCATAACTTCAGTTAGAGTTAAGGTATCTTCTTACATGATACACCTTGTGAAAGCAAAAATTATGCTCTTTCCAACGGTGCTAATAACTCAATATTAAAAATGTCTGACATGCGACTGATTTTGTTAAGATGGGTCATATATATATATATATATATATATATATATATATCAGGTGACGTAATACAAGACGAATATATGTATACGTAGGTATGTCAATGGCGTTGATTATATTTAGGTGAATGTTCGTTAACATGAATGACTTAAGCACCAGAGAGATATAACAATGATGAAGAATCACATGAAAAGATGACAACGAATTTATTAATGCATATCCAAGTTCCAGATCGTTTCTTTTATGCTTCCATACTTTGCTGATCGTTAATATATGTTATATGTCGTATTTCAGTAAAGTATTAAGCCGTACATCGTTGAATCGGTCTCCTCGACACTCCTTAAACTGTACGACTTCAAGGGCCAAATCGGCCACAGCTGGATCGCCACAAACAGGATGCAACAAATCACGGAAAGAGAAAAAGCGTGACATGTCCGTGAAACCAAAACAACAAAGATGTAGACCTGGTGATTTCGCGTATGGACGCAAGCGATTAGGTGAAAATACGTTCGGGTAGACTAGTTGAGAAACAATTGCATTTTCATCAATAAATACATGTCTATCGATAATTAGAGTAACACTCGATGATAGTTATAATATACTAAAGTATATATATTTGGACTAGTTGTTCAATATGCTAGTTGTAAGAGGATCGTGTGCTTCTAACGTAAGATATTTTATATATTTGGGCTAGATGGTCAATATGCTAGTTGTAAGAGGATCGTGTGCTTCTAACCTAAGATATTTTATATATTTGGGCTAGATGGTCAATATGCTAGTTGTAAGAGGACCGTGTGCTTCTAACCTAAGCTATTTTATATATTTGGGCTAGATGGTCAATATGCTAGTTGTAAGAGGATCGTGTGCTTCTAACCTAAGATATTTTAGCCAGGATTAGCTAGCATACTTTAGTATTTCAATGTATTTATATAGAACGAGAGATGCCAGAATACAATTACGTTTAATAATTAATGTTTATGTCATATGTTAAACACGAGAGCGGCTGTTTTGAGATTGATCGATGTCATGCGTGGTGACGGTGTTTCTATTTCACCATTACGCCTTGACTTTGTAACAAGATTCAAGATGATAGTCATTTGTAGCAGCAAGCTGCTCATGGCAAGCGGAAATGAAGCCATTGGCTTATTTACAGTAGCAATTGATATACAGTCGAGTCTCGCTTTACGGTCACCACGGTAACACAGCTAACATTAATAGTGAGATACCTTTAATATGTGTCAATTGATATACAGTCGAGAGTCGCTGTGTGGTCACCTTGGTAACACAGCTAACATTAATAGTGAGATACCTTGTATGTAGCAATTTATATACAGTCGAGTCTCGCTTTACGGTCACCACGGTAACACAGCTAACGTTAATAGTGATTTTATTGTATGTGTCAATTGTATATGATGCATATTCGTGTTGCTAGTATTAACCACGTTTGTACATAATGGCTTTGTAATAAAGTGGTTTAATTGCATAGAAAGTGTTATAATTATTACATGAACCGAGACAGCGCCTCGGATATAATGGTGAAGAGTTGAAAGAAGAGATGCAGGTTGGTTCAACTGGTTGTGTGTATAAAGAGAAACATGTCGTATCAACATGTATTGAGAGTGTGATGAACACTCCCTGACGTCATATCCGGTGTTGTTGTCAGTCAGCATCTCTAAGCAAGGACAGGCGCGTGAAGTCAAGAGTCCACCCAACATAAAGAGCTCCCTCTCCCTCTCTCTCTCTCTCTCTCTCTCTCTCTCTCTCTCTCTCTCTCTCTCTCTCTCTCTCTCTCTCTCTCTCTCTCTCTTGCTGGATATCCGTGGACTGCGAATCTTGAAAATGATATTGGAATATATGTAGCAGTTCATGTACAAATATTCTAATAGCTTGGCAAGAAAACGAACTGGTCTTCTAAATTGCACCCATTTTCGGCATCTGCATAGAAAGAAAGAAAGAACGAACAAGATTATTGGATTATGTTATATCCCAATGTGTAGAGGATTCTTGCCCGTTTGAAAAAAGCGGCATCGCTCTCGACACCCTCCAATTTGAGTGTAAGAACGAGCAGACAGAAACCTCCCACCTTTTAGCTTACCACAAGAGTTTAAATAATGAGACACTGGTGCATTGGGGAGTGGATGGGATTTTAGTTTTGGAGAATTGGGGTTGGGTAAATTTTCCCTTTCAGAATTGCCAACAATACTTTTTTGTACAATACTGGGGTGAGATTTCTGAGCAAATGTCCAACGAACACAGTTTGTGGAACGCTCCATAAAGTAGTATGTTTGGTAGTTTTTTTGGGATGCTGGTTCGGATTGATGCAAGAGCAATAAGGTTATTTCTAGGTCAATGTCAAAGATCAAAAGGTCACTTTCAAATGTCAAGTGGCGCCCCATGGCTAATAAGTCAAGGTCAAATAGCCCCGCTGGCAGGTAAGTGGTGAACTGAATAACTAGGTCAAAATAGGTCAAAATATGTCAAATAACGTTATTAAATAGGTCAATGCGCATGCGCAATGGTGTCTTCTTTTATATTGGATAGGTGGTGGACCTTTTTCGGGTACAGCGCCCCCTGGTGTATACTTTTACAACCATCATAATCGTCCTGACGAATAGGTAGTGAACTAGAAAAATATGTCAAATTATGTCATTTTCTGTTACCCTACATGTCTACGACCTTCCCATCACCCTACTTCCGGCTACCGTACAGTTTCACGATGTATTTCAACCACACGTCCGTCTACCCTACAGGTCTACGACCTTCCCATTGCTCAACTTCCGTTTACCGTACAAATATACGACCTTCCCATAACACTACTTCCGGTTACCGTATAGTTTCATGACCTTCCCATCATCATACTTCCGGTTACCGTACAGTATCACGACCTTTCCGTAACCCTACTTCCAGTTAACGTACAGTTTCACGACTTTCCCATCACTTTCCGATCACTCTATTTCAGGTTACTGTTCAGTTTCACGATGTCTTTCTAACCGTACCTCCGCTTACTCTGCAGGTCTACGACCTTCCCATCATCATACTTTTGGTTACCTTACAGTATCACGATGTATTTTTTAACACTACTTCCGTTTACCGTACTCGTCTACGACCTTCCCATCACCCTACTTCCGGTAAACTATAAAATCCTAATTTTATAACCCAAAACATATATAGGCCTTGAAAGCTAGACCCTGTCTGACATTCGCTTTTCATTGGTTCATATAAAATGGCGGGAAATTTGTGAAAATGGCGGGAATTTGAAGAACAATGGCGGGAAATTTCTGCGGCCATGTCATTTTTTTATTGGTAGCAATTGTCACATAACTCGCATGGATACGGTTTTAATTGGTCTATCTGTACAGTATCACATGATGCTCACAAACCTATATAAGACTGAGGAGGCGACCTGGTCGCCATTCGACATCGTCATGGCAAACTACATTCGTCGTGAATTTTCATATGCAAAGGCAGCTGGAGCACCGCCCCGCTCCTTCATCACCGAGGTTTATGAGCCACGCGTGGTAAGTCTTTATTAATATTATTTCCATTTCACTACTTTTCCTATATGTAAGTATATAGCATTAAGTCACGTATGAAAATACGACATCTAATAACAATCGTTCGTACTTTTAGAAGGTCGTGCGTCAGATCACTACGGCCCAACCTGTCGTTGCTGCCCGTGAGGAGCCAACGGCCCCGCTGCCAGTGAAATCGTCGGTATTTACCTGCCCGTAGTGTAAGACCCATTTAACGCGTCGGGACAACTTGAAGTGACACGTCGCCAGCGGATGTTTTGACCGCCTGAATAGGACGGCCGAGGAAGCCAATTTGTATCACTCTGTTGGTGAATCATACTTTATATTGTTTTACTATATATTTTCCCCTAAAGATGCGTCCAATGTGTATTTACTTCTTCTAAAATGACGTCCCCGTATCTTCAATACCTATATGGTCGGGTCCGTTTATTTCTTGTCAACATCCGGGTAAACATTATTCTGTCACGTGTTTACTTCCAACATAATCGCCCCCTACGTGGTCCATCATATGAATATCCGGCAAAGTCTTTACTTCCTATATGATCTCGTCCACGGTTAGTTATTGTCAACAATGTATCTTTATGTCCATACAATTTGTCTCCTTACATCCTTTCATTTAACTTCTTATCATCGTATCCTACCTGTCGATACTCTACCAACGGTGTATTCTTCCCGTAATATCTTTAATATTCTAAATATTATTCAAATATTCTTGCAGAACTACATTGAAGGCTCGCTACCACCAAAGCGGCAACGAATGGTTTCTGACTCGACAGAGACGACTAATGACAACAGAATATCATCAACGCCAACTTCCGCTCCTGCCGATGTCACAACTTCTACTCAGGCCCCAATTTCTACCGATGCCGCCAATGTCACAACTTCCGCTCCTGCCTTTTCTGGTCCGAACTTTACCATTGAATTTCAAATACCGCACTAGCAAATTGACGTTTCCTAAACCTTAACTTAATGCTCGACCTTTAAAATGTAACTGTGCAATGACCTGTGTAATATTATAGTCACCTTTCTTACCACCTTAATGTTAATTCTATTAATGCGCTATACCACAATATGAATGTCGTAGACCTGTACGGTAAGCGGAAGTAGGGTTAAAGTAAAGCGTTATACTACGATGGAAAGGTATCGTAAATGGAAGTAGGGATAACGTTTACGGAAATTAACAAAGGGACAAGAGTACGCGGTACTTACACTAGGAGAACAAAACACAAGAGAAGGTTTGTACGTTTTATTAGGGTAGAAAAGAAGACAACAAATATTTACAGGTCAACCTCCATTACTGTCAGCACCGGTTGCTTCATAGTGTTTCGCCACTGTTTCGAAACAGAGTCTTGCAACCAAGTTTTGATACTACTCATATGTTCGGATGTCGTATCGAATAGTTTAAAAACGGCTTCTAGTAAAACAGTCAACCAGTCTTTATTCACCAAGGTTAAATTAATGTCCTCAATTGCCTCATCAGAGTACAAGACAGAGTTATTTATAGGTCACCCTCCATTACCGTCAGAACGATGTTTTCATAGTGTTTCGCCACTGTTCCGAAACTGAGTCTTGCAACCAAGTATTGATGTTACACAACTGTTCGGATTGCACTTCGGATAGCTTCACATCTGCGTGTAACAAAACACTCAAACAGTCTTTCATCACATAAGTTGAAATAATGGCCTCCACAGCGTCGTCAAAGTGCACGTAAATTAGAATTTCATCATGTAACATACAAGTGTGAGGAAATTGACTAGGATAGTCTATCTCGCTACCTAGGCATTGTCGTATTGAGAGTTCAAAGACACTACATGCTATATGACGTGCAAGCGACTTCTTCATTTCGGTCACAGGAAATTCAAAGGTAAAGTTCGAACCAGAAAGGCAGGAGCGGAAGTTGTGACATTGGTGGCATCGGTAGAAATTGTGACATGGGGGCCTGGGTAGAAGTTGTGACATCGGCAGGAACGGAAGTTGGTATTGATGGTGTTGTCATTGATCGTCTCTGTCGACACAGAGACCACTCGTTGCCGCTTTGGTGGTAGCGGGCCTTCAATGTAGTTCTGCAAGAATATTTGAATAATATTTAGAATATTAAAAATTATATTCAGTTGCTAGAGTACGGCGGCATAACAACAGGTAGGAAAAGATGATAAGAAGTTAAATGAAAAGAAGTAAAGTGACAAGTTGTATGGACATAAAGATAAATTGTTGATAATAATTACCCGTGGACGAGACCGTATAGGAAGTAAAAACGTTGCCGGAGGTTGATATGAAGGACCACGTAGGGGCCGATTATGTTTGAAGTAAACACGGGACAGAATATCGTGAACACGGATGTTGACAAGAAATAAACGGACCCGACAATATAGGAATTAAAGTTACGGGGACGTCATTTTAGAAGAAATAAAGACACGGTGGACGACTTTTTATGGGAAAATATATAGTAAATAATATAAAGTATGACTCACCACCAGCGTTTACAAATTGGTTTCCTCGGCCGTCCTTTTCATGCTGCAACAACATTCGCTGGCGACGTGTCGCTTCCAGTTGTCCCGACGGGTGAAATGGGTCTTACACGACGGTTTCACAGGCAGCGGGGCCGTGGGCTCCTAACCGGCAGAAGCTGGAGGTTGGGCCTGAGCGATCTGACGCACGATCTTCTAAAAGTACGAACAATTGTCATTAGACGTCGTATTTTCATAAGTGTCTTAATGCTAGATAATTACACACAGGAAAAGTAGTGAAATGAAAATAATACTAATAAAGACTTACAACGCGTGGCTCTTAGACTTCGACGATGAAGGAGCAGGGCGGTGCTCCAGCTGTCTCTGCATATGAAAATCCACGAAGAAAGTAGTTTGCCTTGACGATGTCGAATGGTGACCAGGTTGCCTTCACGGTCTTTTATAGGATTGTGAGAATCACGTAAAAATGTACCGATTTACCAATCAAAATCGTATCCAAGCGCGAGACTACCAATCAAAAATGTATACGGTGGCAGAACAATTTCCGCCATTTTTGATCGAATTCCCGCCATTTTCACCAATTTCCCGCCATTTTAAATGAACCAATGAAAAGCGTATGTCAGTCTGTAATACATTATTGGAAGATTGCAGTATTTAGTACCACCAACCATGTCTACTGTCAGGAATGTAACAAGTTTGCTGAAAAAAATAGAGGGCACCGAATACATTTTTCGTTGGCCTTAGTAAGATAACTCCTATTTTCCCACGATAGAAGTATTGTTTCGGGATCTAGTTTTCAAGGTCTAAATATGTTTTGGTTATAAAATTTGTGTTTTAAAGTTTGCTGGAAGTAGTGTGATGGGAAGATCGTAGTCCTGTAAGGGAAGCAGACGTAGTGATAAAAAGACATCGTGAAACTGTACGGTAACTGGAAGTAGGGTCATGGGAAGGTAATGGGAAGGTCGTGAAACTATATGGTAACCAGAAGTAGGGTTATGGGAAAGTCGTGAAACTGTACGGTAACCGGACGTATGGTTATGGGAAGGTCATAGACCTGTATGGTAAACGGAAGTAGGGTGATTGGAAGGTCGGATACCTGTACGATATACGGAAGTAGGGTTAAATATACATCGTGAAACTGTACGCTAACCGGAAGGAGGGTGATGGGAAGGTGGTAAACCTGTAGGGTAACCGGAAATTACATAATTTGACATATTTTTCTAGTTCGTCAGGATTTCATATATTATTATGGTTGTAAATGTATACGCCAGGGGGCGCTTTACCCGATAAAAGGTCCACCACCTATCCGATATAACAAAATACATCATTGCGCATGCGCGATGACTTATTTAATAACTTCATTTGACTTTTTGTGACCTAGTTATTTAGTTCACCACTTTAGTTCATCGCTATTTGACATTGGCCTATTCGCCAGGGGACGCCCCTTAACCTTGACCTTTTGACCTATATATATGTAATATCACGTATATATCAATATATATATATATATATATATATATTGATATATACGTGATATGATCTGGAAAATGCCTTTTACCCCGTGTGAAGCCGCACGAATCAGACAGTTAGGTCCAATATAGGTTATGGTCACATCAGCAATCTATTACGTTGCATTCACCTACTTCGACAGTGCACTTCTTTGTGTTTCTGCCAAGTCAATCACATTGTTATAGCGTAAATTTCACACACACGCACGCACGCGCACAAATACACACGCACTCGTTTATTCTGGTGGCCCAATACTATCGTCATAAACTGTCACTTTCTGAATCTATATTTACCAGTTTTTTTATAGTTAATTGCTATTAACAAGTTGTCTAACTACAGGTATGTCAACGACGACCTTATATTGTTTACTGTTGTACAATAGTCGCATATCTGACAAAAGTTGTTGTGGTTAACAGGCTTGCGCTGGTATAATTAAAGCTTCGCTCACTAGTTTTTGCTAAATGTATTCTCCCTCCTATTCTATTTCATGCTAGCCATTGTATTTTCATTATATGAATATATTATAGTATACATATATATATGTATAATATATATGCGTATAATATATATATATTATATATATATATATATATATATATTATACATATATATATATATATATATATATAATATTGGAGGCAACCACCTCATCTACGATGTTCAACACACCTACATAAATTCTTCTCATGTCTCGCATATTGTTCCTTCAGTTTGGCTATCCCTTGCTGCTGTTGCTCCACTACTCTCTGGTTGCGTTCTTCCTTTGTGTTTAGTTCAGTAAACTCTTGTTTCAGCCGCCCATGCTCTAGACTTATATACTTTATCTCTTGATGACAGTTGCTCAGTTATATCCAGGCTGTGTAAACTCACTGACATCAGTTCTACGTTGGCAGGATCTTCGCCGTTCCTCGTTATGTATTGTGATGCTATGAGATCCGGATATAATACGCACAGTACTACCAATGCTACCAGTCGATCAACAATTCCGTTAAATATGGTTGCATAGTATTGCCCTGGTCGCGACAACAATGCAGTTGAGTGGATGTTTTGCGCGTCGAAGTAATCGGTTGTATAGTGTTTTGACCGTGCAATGGTTTGTAAACCGCATGGCTGATAAGCGCCTTCTAGTTAGTAAGGCTTACCCGGTGCGCTGCGTGTCGCCCTATACACTAGGATCGTGTGCGTAATCATTGGAACCAATCGAATTACGTGGACAAATGGTTAGTGCCAATCTCAATATTGAGTTGAGTTCAGGTTAGCGTAATATATAGTTAGGCTCAGAGGACTCTCATATACGTGACAAGTCTGTACGACGCAGCCTGGCCTGTCTTCTGTGTGGCGTAGTACGAGAGTAGATGTAGACGAGTCCATTATTGTGTTGTCCAATCTATTCTTATTCCGATGTCGCCGTCAATTTTGCTCTCTACTCTGGCTTGCATGATATTTTGACCGTATACCAGTGTATTTGTATCCACTATTATCACCGTTAGTAATTTTACAAGTAATACATGTAGGCATACGTGTGTTAAACAGCTATAAGGCCCATATGTTGATAAATAATCTTCAGTCTGCTAGTGTTCTGGAAATTCCGACAAGATCAGGATTTGTCTCAAGACATCCTGACGGGACGAAAAACCGGCTAGTATACTGCGGGCTAAAGGTGATATTTTGTTGATGGGGACAGTATTACACCGTATTTAAAATTCATAAAACAGTAGAGGACATTGACATATACCGTCCTATATTTTTGTAACGAATATGCGTTGACCAAAATAAATTAATATATTATATCACTATGCAGTTGATTATATATATTCCACATGCACACATAAACAACAATGCCATACGACCTTTCGTGTTTGATCCCGAATAATAATATCATTATCTAATATGAATATTGTAATTATTGATTAATTTTATACATGATTTCGTTTTATCCATATGACTCCTTTACGGGATTACAGAACGGTCCGAATTCATCCCAGTGACCCACAATTGACCCAGCCAGTTCAGCTGTGAAGCAATGCGAACAATTTATAAGCACTGCGTCATTATGTTATTGCTAAAATGCAACACATTGGTTTATGAAGCAGGGACATTGATTATGTACGGGACATGTAGCCTTCCTTTGTGTTGACATAGTTGCACATTTACGTGCGGGAAATTTATCGCAGAATGTCTAATAACTTGGCGTTCATGCACTGTCCTAAATGCGACACCGTTTTTGGCCATATACGTAATCACGTGATGCCTAGTGGGTAAACGTAATTGACCTATCCATCACGTGACCTATTTCCTAGCAAAATCTCCGTTAAACCATGAGATAACACGTAGTGGGTTCGGACATTCCGTCGAATATTTTATTCAAATTCTGATCACAAAAGTGTTTCATTATAGCAAAACACTATGCAAAGTTTTTCAAGTGTCAACTGATTTGGGAGAATGTTTGATTTGTGAGATGTCGTGCAGCAATAGTAATGTAATTCACGTATATAATCGTTATCTTGAGTTGACTATATGTGCTTGTAAGTTGCTTGAAGTATTCAACCAACGTTGTTGCATCAAAATACTATCCGTTACTAGTACAATGGCACTGGTCTTGAACGACGTTTAAAACACATCATTGGCGAAGTGAGCAATGTGCATATATGCACATGATACACACTCGAACTGCCTCAAGCATACGCACAAGTACGTGCACATGCTGGCGGGCACTTGCACACGCACACACACACGCACGTATTTTCTTTTTTATTTTACATTGTAACTCTGAAGATCGTGCTACTGGGTGAATATCGATAACATGGGTCTATGAAAACGGAACTCAATTAATCAATAGACGTGGTATCACTGACCACAGACCGCATAGTAAGAAAAACAAACAAATTGGTATAACATTTGGCTACTAGATGCACCGATCTATATGAAGGCCTATTTGAAGGATTCTTTTCTGACCGTTTACCACAATTCTGTATGTTTCTAATTAATTAGTATATTGCTCTTCAATTAATCAATTTCTATGACATCTGGTCTTTTTTCCATATGTATATGTATATATATATTAACATAAATACACTTCACTAACACAAATATACGTTACGTGCTCACCCGTCTAACAATGACGTAACCAGCAAATGTCAGAGG
The DNA here is from genome assembly GCA_020002185.1 of Paraescarpia echinospica. Classification (NCBI taxonomy): domain Eukaryota; kingdom Metazoa; phylum Annelida; class Polychaeta; order Sabellida; family Siboglinidae; genus Paraescarpia; species Paraescarpia echinospica. The sequence goes on from JAHLWY010000182.1 coordinate 71,538, forward strand.
GCGGACGCGTACAGGACTTTGTTACGTTAATAAGATAAAAACCTAGTACATTTCCCCGCATACACCCAGTGACAAATTTATACAAGGAATAATTACCTGTACAATGATATAGAAAAACATTAAATTCCGTGGCTGGAATTTCACGGAATAGTTGCTGGGTGTTGTAAAAACTATTCAATATGTCTGAATACATCCAGCGAAATATTTGTAGATGGCACAATTATCTTTACGGTGACAGAAACACATCAAATTCCGGGGCTGAAACTCCATGTACAGCATTTTGAAATATTGAACCTCCTAGTTGGCCACCCTCGAATGAATTTATAATTTGTCTGAATCTATGAACCATCTCAATTTGCCCGTTAGATCACATACAACATGTCATCCCGACACATGCAAAACTAATAACATTTTTGAAGGCACAATATTCAAATCGTATGGATAGCGCCATTTACATGGGAATGTTCTCGTGACGAATATCTACTCTTCCCGTTCATACTCCCACAGATAGTAGACTATAGCAGTTTACGACGTAAATAATCGCCAAATTTGCCTTGCCGCAATAACTTACTAAAAAAGTTACGTTCGCAATGTGTATGGTATTACATTATAATAGTTGTTCTTGCATATAATTTGCAAGTGTAATTCAGCTCAGAAACTCAGGGAATATGATACACTGATAATTCAGTCGGCGTATTCGTATAAATGTCCAGCAAAACTAGCAACCTGACACGTCATAACCTACGTCACAGCTTTACGCTTATTGTGCAAACATCTCCTCAATGGCACGATGTCAACCACCAGTCTATTAAACATTTGATTCGAATTGATCACTTTGAGACCACATTGTGAGTTAGCCACTGACCATTTGGTGAAAATGTAAATTGTAGTTGCAAATCGTTTGTTTACATTTAACTCTTTTATGTGCGTAACTACATAAAGTTTATATTATTTCCCTTTAACACATTGCGTGTTTTATGTTCAATCTACTAGAGCGACCCGCGACGAACCGATGATCATCCATGACGGATCCTGGACTTGATCAATCGCCAAGTACAGCTGTTGCCCTCAACCACGCCTTGTAGTTAGACCAAGTGTCTTGTGTAATCTTCGTCGTTAATATTAGGTTGTATGTTCCTCGTGTTTAAAATATAATGTCCAAAACTACAATTTGATGAAATATAATGTCAAACTTGCGTTAAATAAACCCGAAATACTGTTCGTCAATAATTTTTTGCCCCTGACATGTAAACGAAACACTCCGATTGTAGACCACTCTGTTAGCAGTTTAGCGGACGCAACATGGCATATCCACAATACTTTTAATGTTCTTTGCGGTCACCACATTGCAGACACGGAAGTAAGTATAGCCCTGCTTAATTGAGAAACGGAACAGACAACCACAAGAACATAGGAAGTTTCCAAATGTTAGAACATAGGAAGTTTTCCCATGTTAGAAGATAGGACATTTTATCCATGTTAAACATCAGTTCGTAAAAGTATACGACGACTTTTTGAGTCCGAGGTATCACATCTTCCCGTGTTAAAAGATAGGCACGTTTGAAACAAAATATACCGAACAGCATTTGAACTTGTCACACACGAGACTGGTTGACCTACGATCAACCGTAAGTGGAACGAACACGCTACAAAAGCGACGCTATCATGTGCTGGAGACTTGTCTGAACTTGTTTGTATGTTGCGTGCGCGAACGCGCGCCCTGTATGACGTCATTAAATTAAATTGGTCAAACTGGTAGTGATTTGGTTAGCCATAATGTTTAACTTGCGCGTATGTACGTAATCCCTTCATTGACGTCATTAAATTGGTACGCGTAGTAAATTGGTCAAACTGGTAGTGATTTCGTTAGCCATCATTTTGAACTTGCCAGTTTGCAACAACCTTAATATCGGCATAGCTGATACTCTTTTTATACTTTACTATATTAGTGGTCAAGTCTACAAATTCGTCATTTATTATTTAAACTGATATTAGACCGTCGCTAACTTTTTCTGAACTGTAGTGCTTAAATTCGTGCTTCTTCGCCAAAAACGTCATATCCAAGAATAATACTAAAACTCATAACCTGGCATTGGTAACCGAAAACGGACACAAATAAGCATTATGCTTGAATATAATCCTATTTCTGTATCTTTTATACTTCAAAGGCAATAACTTATAAGTCTAATATATATTTCACGCTATGAATTATACTAAAATTCATACCCGGACGTCGGTAATCGGAAAGGGATACAAATAAATATTCTATTTTTTTTATAAGTAGACCTCTGATCTTGATCATTTTGAACTTGCACATATGTATGTAATCCCATCAGTGACGTCATTCAATTAGTACGCATGGTAATTAGGTCATAATCATAGTGATTTGGTTCGCCACCATTTTGAACTAGCGCGTATGTATGTAATCCCATCAGTGACGTCATTTAATTGGTACGCGTGGTAAATTGGTTAAACTGGTAGTGATTTGGTTAGTATTCATTTTGCACTTGCGCGCCTGTGTGTAGTTTTGTTCAATGACGTCATTAAATTAGTACGCATGAAAAATTGATCCAACTAGTGGTGATTTGGTTAGCCATCATTTTGAACTAGCGCGTATATATGTAATTACATCAGTGTAGTGTAATACAAAAACATACGTTGGAAACCTTACTAATTGTCTTACACTTAATAAGTAAAGAGACTATCCGTATTGTCAATACCAAGGTCATCGATTTGCGTAAAACAGGTTCGTGTACGCTATGGAAGACACAGGAACAGTACCGTGGATCAAACTTAACCAAACTAAGACCAACAACTTCGAACCAAACTTAGATCAACGAGTTGCAAGAACCAAACTTCTACGACTCTCTTTAGTCCACCGAATACTCTGGTGGATCACCTTGTGTCAGGTACCGTTGTATCTATCGAGTTGTGGTCTTCGACACTGTGGTCACACTTAGACCAGCGACATTCACTGACAAACTTGCAAACAAACCTAAAAACATACTTTTAAAATTACAAATTTGCAAACTTTCACTGACAAACTTGCAAACAAACGTACTTTCGTTTACCTCGTTAAATTCCGCCGCTTCCGCCGCAATAGACAGGTTTACCTCGTGAAATTCCGCCGCTTCCGCCACAATAGACAGGTTTACATCGTGAAATTCCGCCGCTTCCGCCGCAATAGACATGTTTACCTCGTGAAATTCCGCTGCTTCCGCCGCTTCCGCCTCAATAGACAGGTTTACCTCGTGAAATCCCGCAAATTCCGCCGCAATAGACAGGTTTACCTCGTGAAATTCCGCCGCTTCCGCCACAATAGACAGGTATAAAACGAGTTGCACAAACGAAACACTAAACTTAGACCAACAAGTTGCACGAATCGAACTTAGACCAACTAGTTGGACAAATGAAACACTAAAATTAGACCAACATACTTTCACTGACTAACCTGCAAACAAACGTACCAACACACTTTTAAACTCACAAACTTGCAAACTTGCACTGACAAACGTGCAAACAAACGTACCAACACACTATTAAACTAACAAACTTGCAAACTTGCATTGACAAACGTTCAAACGAACGTACCAACACACTTGTAAACTTAAAAAGTTGCAAACTTGCACTGACAAACGTGCAAACAAACGCACCAACACACTTTTAAATTTAAAAACTTGCAAACTTGCACTGACAAATGTCCAAACAAACGTACAAATATACTTTTAAACTGACAAACTTGCAAACTTGCACTGACAAACGTTCAAACAAACATACCAACACACTTGTAAACTTAAGAAGTTGCAAACTTGCATTGACAAACGTTCAAACAGACGTACAAACATAATTTTAAAACGACAAACTTGCAAACTTGCACTGACAAACGTGCAAACAAACGTACAAACATACTTTTAAACTGACAAACTTGTAAACTTGCACTGATAAACGTTCAAATAAACGTACCAACACACTTGTAAACTTAAAAAAGTTGCAAACTTGTACTGACAAACGTTCACACAAACGTACAAACATACTTTTTTAAACTAAGAAACTTGCAAACTTGCAATGACAAACGTTCAAACAAACGTTCCAACACACTTGTAAACTTAAAAGTTGCAAACTTGCACTGACAAACGTTCAAACAAACGTACCGACACACTTGTAAACTTAAAAAGTTGCAAACTTGCACTGACAAACGTTAAAACAAATGTACAAACATACTTTTAAACTGACAAACTTGCAAACTTGCACTGACAAACGTGCAAACAAACGTACAAACATACTGTCAAACTAACAAACTTGCACAAACAAACGTACCAACACACTTGTAAACTGACAAACTTGCAAAGTTGCACTGACAAACGTCCAAACAAACCTACAAACATACTTTTAAACTGACAGTCTTGCAAACTTGCACTGACAAACGTGCAAACAAACGTACCAACACACTCGTAAACTTGCAAACTTGCACTGACAAACGTCCAAACAAACGTACCAACACACTTGTAAACTGACAAACTTGCAAAGTTGCACTGACAAACGTCCAAACAAACCTACAAACATACTTTTAAACTGACAGTCTTGCAAACTTGCACTGACAATCGTGCAAACAAAGGTACCAACACACTCGTAAACTTGCAAACTTGCACTGACAAACGTGCAAACAAACGTACCAACACACATTTTAAACTTACAAACTTGCACTGACAAACGTGCAAACAAACGTACCAACACACATTTTAAACTTACAAACTTGCAAACTTGCACTGACAAATGTCCAAACAAACGTACCAACACACATTTTAAACTTACAAACTTACAAACTTGCAAACTTGCACTGACAAACGTCCAAACAAACGTACCAACACACGTATTAAACTTTAAAACTTGCAAACTTGCACTGACAAACGTCCAAACAAACGTACCAACACACTTTTAAACTGACAAACTTGCAAACTTGCACTGACAAACGTCCAAACAAACCTACAAACATACTTTTAACCTGACAGTCTTGCAAACTTGCACTGACAAACGTTCAAACAAACGTACATACACACTCGTAAACTTGGAAATTTGCATTGACAAACGTCCAAACAAACGTACCAACACAATTTTAAACTGACAAACTTGCAAACTTGCACTGATAAACGTGCAAACAAATGTACAAACATACTTTTAAACTGACAAACTGTCAAACTTGCACTGACAAACGTCCAAACATACTTTACATAGAACTTTTTCATAGTTGGCAGGATTAGAAATTTGTCATAGTTAGCCGGACTTAGAAATTGTTCATTGTTGATAGGACTTAGAAATTGTTTATAGTTGGTAGGTCTTAGACAATTGTATAGTTGGTAGGACTTAGAAATGTTTATAGTTGGTAGGACTTAAAATTTTTTAGAGTTGGTAGGACATAGAAATATTTAGAGTTGATAGAACTTAGACAATTTTATAGTTCGTAGAACTTAGAAGTTTTAAAAGTTGGTAGGACTGAGAATTTTTTATAGTTGGTAGGACTTAGACATTTTTAGAGTAGTGGACGTAGCTAATTAGGGTTAGACAGAAAACAAGTTGGGGTTAATCTCGCGAAAACAATGTGGGTTGTATAAATTTTCTGTAAATTTTTTTTTTTTTCCCGGTGGGACAAAACATTAAATTTTCACGAGATTAACCCCAATTTTTTCTCTATCTAACCCTAATTTGCTATTTTTTACCCGCTAGATGGCGCCATCGTGTAACGCAGTAGTCCAATTATCCACTAGGTGGCGCTACGCCGGAAGTGACGTCGTACCGGAAGTCACTTGACTGTCATGGCGGCCTCTACGGTGTCGACGAATAGAGATCAGGCATGTCCGGTAGATGGCGTTACTCTCACTAGTTACATTGGTTTCCGTTGGGTGGCGCTGGATGTCGCCTGTCTCATGAACGCACACAGTTTTAATATTAACGGATGTCGTGCAAACGGATGTGAATCGTTTGAAAGATGGCCGCTTTCTAATAGAGTGACTTCTTCTAGATGATGCGGTACCTCGCATAGGAAATTCCCTAAACCGTGAGGATAGTACGATTACATGTAGTGTGTAAATACGGAAGTTTCAATACCGGAAGTGTGTCGACAAATAGAGATACGAAGTCCACTACTATAAAAATGTCTAAGTCCTACCAACTCTAAAAAATTATCAGTCCTACCAACTCTAAAAAATGTCTAAGTCCTACCAACTATAACAATGTTTAAGTCCTATCAACTATGAACAATTTCTCAGTCCTGCCAAATATGAACAATTTCTAAGTTCGGCAGACTACAAGCAATTTCTAAGTCCTGCCAACAACGAAAAATGTATAAGTCCTGCCAACTATGAAAACGTTCTAAGTAAAGTATGTTTGGACGTTTGTCAGTGCAAGTTTGCAAGTTTGTCAGTTTAAAAGTATGTTTGTACATTTGTTTGCACGTTTGTCAGTGAAAGTATGTTGGTCTAAGTTTAGTGTTTCATTTGTCCGACTAGTTTGTCTAAGTAATAGCGCCGCTTTTGTAGCGTGTTCGTTCCACTTTCGGTTGATCGTAGGTCAACCATTCTCGTGTGTGACAAGTTCAAATGCTATTCGGCATATTTTGTTTCAAACGAGCCTATCTTTTAACATGGGAAAATTTGATACCTCAAACTCAAAAAGTCGTCGTATACCTTTACAATACATCGAATTGATGTTTAACATGGAGAAAATGTCCTATCTTCTAACACGGGGAAACTTCCTATGTTCTAACAACTAACTGGCCACGACCACAATGCCCATATAAGCGCATTTCGTTTGGCGAGGCGCGGTGGAAGTGGAAGACCCGCCAACATCCGGGTATTTCCCTATTTTTAACATGAGACCGAAACTACTTTCTTCCACTTGCTCCGCTCCAACGGAAATTGCCCGCGCTAAGGGACATACATAACTACTCTCATCACATCATCATCTCACAAGAAATAAATAACCACATAAACTTCTAGAAATAGAACCGCATATTCAATAATTACACACATTTCCAAATACACATCAACGACAGTTAAAGGAACCGTCCGCCGACAACGTCGAATAGATACCGATTCGGCGAATTCCTAAATCCTCTCATTCATCACGCCTTACTATCTATCACATTCTAACCTACGCTCCAACCCTAATAACGCTCGCGCTCAACACCACACAACGAATTCTACGAATTCGGTAGGTGGCAACACTACACAAAACACTACAAGTGGTATTGAGTGGGGTATCACAGGGATCAGAACTAGGACCTATATTATTCTTAATAGATATCAACGATTTGGATGATGATATAACAAGCAAGGTGTTCACATTTGCGGAAGATACAAAAGTGTTTAGAAGGATTAAAAGTGATGGAGATAGACAACATTACAAGATGATATTGACAGTATGCTATGGTCTGAATAGTTGCATGTGCTGTTCAATTTTGGGAAATGTAAATGCCTCCAAACAGGACATGGGAATGATGATGCAGAATATACAATGGAGGGGGTACTGTACTAAGTACTACTGTAAAAGAAAAGGACTTAGGGTTAACCATTAGTGCTGATATGAAGGTTTAAGAGCAGTGCGGAATTGCATTTTGAAAGGGAAATCAAATCCTTGGATTGATTAGGCGAAATATAGCGTATAAGGAAAAATAACTAATAATACCGCTGTACAAAACAATAGTGAGGCCTCAATTAGAATATTGTATACAAGCGTGAAGGTCATATCGCAAGAAGTACATAGATATGCTAGAAAGAGTACAGAGGAGAGCGACTAAAATGATACAAAAACAGAAGGATCTTAGATATGAAATTCGCCTAAAAGAATGTGGTTTAACAAGACTAGGGACCAGGAGATTGAGAGGAGATCAGATAGACGTGTTTAAAATAATGAATGATTATGCAAATATTGATATAAATACTTTTTGCTTAGTTAAGAAAGATAGAAGGACTAGAGGTCATGAAGTTACTTTAGCAAAGGAGCAGTGTAGATTATATATAAGAAAGTTCTCATTTTCACAAAGGACTGTAAATGAATGAAACAAATGATCTGCTGATTGTGTGGGTGCTAGTAGCGTGAATATGTTTAAACATTAAATCGACACATACATCAGAAGGGCGGGATACACATAGATAAAAGGGTTGGACTCTCGATAAGCCTTGTCCACCTGCCATCTAGAGTTAATTCTCTGGGTGGCAATCGTGTTACATATTGTTCAATCTTGTTAAAAAATACTATGTGTAAATTGTTTTTGTTAATAAGCCGAGCAACTTGTTCCTAACACATCAGTTATTGTACTCGTGCTAATTACTGCACCGACATATATTTGTAATGATCTTTGACCAGTTTAGTTTATCCAGCGTCATCAAGCAACATAGACATCTCATTAGACATCTGGTTAGCGCTAGTATTTCCAGAGCTCAGCTTTATGGTGGTTAGAATAGTGCGAAATTATTCGTTGAATAAAGAAAAAACAAGGTAAATTTACATGCACAGGGCCCCCCACATTTTAACCAATATGTGATACATCCAAGGGAACACAGTTATCATCGTTTCATCGCATGTGAGAATGTTATAAAAAATATTTTGTATAGAAGTGAGGCATGGCTACATTCGCATACATCGTACATACATCGTAAAGAACAACATACCTGACAGATCAGACTGGTCTGATCCCTGAAGCAATACATGCTTTATATTTTAGCCACAAAAGCTTTGAAATTCTCATTGGTGGAGTCCAAGGGTTACTTTGTTAGTGGCTATTCAATAGTCCATATTCCCTGAGACGAGGCCATTTTCGTACAGCGCCGCGACCGGTGGCTTACGATTACGGGTAATTTGTAATTGCTGCGAAACGCCCACTTCCATTGCGGATGCGTAATAGCGCAGCTCTCCGTTTTTCATTTTTCGTTTTTGTGGTGAGCAAAACAGAAAAAGGAAAGCGCTTGATTTACCATTTATCGTTTACCTATTTTCATTTTACAAAAGTGGAAATGGGAAAAGGGTTTGATAATTGTTTTACAGATTACCTATTTGAAGATTACTAAACGAAAATAGGAAAATGGCTCGTTTTCCTATTTTAATTACGTAGTATTCAAAACGGTTTAGTAAATAACGGTAGGTTCCGTGATTGCGCTGCAGTCGTATTTCGTTTTTCGTTCTGATTCAATGAAAACGAAAAACGGTTTGTGTGAGTTCGTATGCACTCTGTATGTATAATCATCGTTGACGCATATGACACAACGACGGAACACAACAAGATCTAAGGTGTGTGTCATCATACATAGCACATTTGATAGTATACATTAGCGTCCACCAAGGGCGTTGTAGCATATGGTCTTACAGCTCACTTGACGCGTCTATGAAACGACTGGAATCATCCAAGTAATTATCGCGTTTTCTTTACGTTAGTCTAGTCAATATTATGCGTTTCTTAGTCCCGCATACATATATATATATATATATATATATATATATGTACACAGACTTTTTACTAATTATGTGTCGGTTATCATGAAAACAAATTAACGTTGTTCAACTAAGCTGTAATGCAAAACGCCCCACAGTAGAAACCTTATGAATTGTCGTAACGAAAACAAACGTTACTGCGAAGTAAAAACTTATTCATTTGCAAACGTCAATCACACCACAACCCGTCGCAGGTTTATCAAACAGCCGGCATGCTCGAGCAAGTACCACCGTCAGCTAAACACTCGCATAAATATATGTAACCAACAGACATGTCCATCATTCGTGTTGTGCGACGTACAGGCACAGTTGGCGGCTTCCAACAAGTGACGTTAATTATGTGAATTTAACGTAAATTACGTAATACGTCCCCAACTACTCACTGGTGCTCGGATTAATGGTAGGATATACGCGTAATGTAATGAACAATTGAATTACGTCCATCTAACATGCGGTTCGAACCCTTATGCTATTAAAAAAAATCTTAAATGAATTGGACTTTTCACAAAAGTATTGCCGTTACTATTAGTTAAGAGGTTCAAGATAATCCCTGATAATGTGGTGTCAGAGGTATAATCTAAAGGAAAAATTAACATTCCCACATGCATGTGTTTGCGGTATTGTAGTTGTATTATATTATAAGGAAACTAAAGGCATATTGTGTGCATGTGCATATGAAATAGTTTATTAACATTAATTTAGCTGCTAAAATCTATAATATCAGCAATGTTCTAAAATTAATAACCTTGTGGAAGACATTTAATTTAATATGCACGTATAGCGCAACTGTGCAGCGCCACGTCACCAATGCGTCGTGTTTCCAGTTTGCCAGTAACCGAACTGAGAACATTACTCTAGTCTACATCGCTCATATTCTCAGCTGGTTAGGCCGCGTTCAAAGAAGTCAGTTGTTTGAACGTACATTTTTATGTTACAGTTCAAATAACTGGTGAAACATAGACTTTTTAAAGAAGGGCTTAGGTCTAAAGGGTTAATACATAAGTAGAGGAAAACGTGCATTCGACGCGACACAGCAGGATCAACATCAACGACGTGTCCCAATATGTCAGCCACAGGGAACTGTAAGATTTCACTAGAATGTTCCAATGTGAAAATAAATTCCGAGTAAACCTCTGGCGAGATATTAATGACTATATTTATAAAGGGTTATACTTTAATAGCTAATTTAGATGCGGAGGCCCGAATAATTGCCTTTCTTTTGTTTCCAGTTAATACAATGAAAGTCAGTTGACTGGTTCATCCCTGATTCAGATTCCGTGTGTAGTGTCGCCTCTTAGCGGAGCTTGTGTAATGAAGGTTGACGCAGAATATGAATTCCACGAGTATTCTTACGTACAATACACAACCCAAAAACTGGTAAGAACTCTTAGTTAACGCGAATTTTAAAATAAAGATAAAGGCGATACTTTTCTTTCGAGAGGTCGTCGATTAAACCCAGAAAGTTTGAAGTCTTATATGCAAACCTTCTTGGAGGAAGCCAATAACACACCCACAAACAAAGCATACGCACACGGAAATACACGCACACACACAAAGACACACATACGCACGTACACACACGCACGCACACACTCAGGACTGAAACATAATATAACATTATTTACACAAATTAGTAGTCCGTGCCGCAAGTATGTTCAGGATTACTGAAATACTAAATCATTGCGGATCCCGAGATACGTCATTGCGATGAGGATACGCGCAGGTGCTTAACGTCGAATTAGTAACCATCGCCCATTAACACGTATTTCGACATATTTATTGTTCGTCGCAAATTTGTCCAACTATACCAAAACAACAAATAAATAACTTACGTTATTTCATATGTTGCGTCTTTTCGATTCGAACACTTAATGACGCCGTCACGTTAACCAGATTGCTTATATTTAAGAAATGCAAACAGTTTTGAGGGAACTCGGAGAAAACAAATACTGTTACTTGTGGAGACGTCGTGACAACTTCAGTCAGTTGTACACGAAAACCGATCACGCCACTGCTTCAAAGGGCTTTCGCCACAATAAGAGATCAACCAATTCATAAACTAATGTGAACTATCATGCAGTAACAACATTAAATATGTCTGCTCTTGGCGACCTTCCCATTCGGCAGGACATACAAAGATATGTTGACATCTAAACATCAAAGATATACCTTCTCTCTGAACCTATCTCATTGAGACTTATTTATTTCACGTCATAATGTAATTATTGCAATATATATAAGGAGTCCAAAAAACTTCAATTTGACCTGTTATCAAATTTACCCATATATCCATTACAATCATTCACATGTACACTGAAGCAACACGCCTACACACGAAAACATTACGGGGACGTAGACAAACTCACAAACAGGATTCCCAAAAGGTGTATACAACTAGCTCGCCACTGCTATCGTAAGACAGACACAACAGTGTCAATATTTATTTTGTGGACATCCAACGATGACAAGAAAAACATACGTAACGCTGATCTACGAAAACGGTGATGTTCAGGTGACAGATCTTTCATATGTAATGAACGGTCGAACAATATGGAAACGGCTCCGTTATGTCGCGATCCCGGCCGACTAATGATGACGGTGACAATTCGCATTTGCGTGAACAATCATTATTTTCAACAGTATTTCAAATAGATATATAGGCATCCACATTTGTATTAAATCTTACCACATGAAACATACCTGCAAGAGACGAAACAAACTTCATAAAGTGGATCAGCCAAGAGTAATACGAAAGAGCTAACAGTAAGCTGTTTATATACGTGAACGACATTGCGCAATGTCGTAGTCAACACCTCGCTGTTGTGATGTCTTTGTAGCAACTTATTCGTATGCAAAATATGATCACACCACTATCCTACGTTCCCCTACCATAAAGCCAACATGTTCGCAGAAGTCCTACGTGTATCGTTTTATAAATATATGTTTCCGCACATGGCGAAGTTTCCACGCGGCGGGTCACATAAGAAATCGGATACCAAGGCGGTTCGATTTATCATTGGTTAATCCAAACATTATGAAAATAATTAAACTCATTTATATAATGATTTCATAATAAGCCTTGTACTTTCGTTTTTTTAATCCTAGATTACATGGTGCAGTTATTTTAAGAATCCAGATGATTCTGCGATATACAACCACTATATTTAATAAATGTTATACTATTATTTTATTGTAGTCTGCGTATGCGACTCCTTTAGTAAATATAATGCTCACACAAGTATTATTTTTAAAAGACTTCAGTTGCTGAAGAACAATTCAAATTTTACTCTAAATTAATTAACAATCTTTTACCCTCGTACTTCGGTGTTTTATTCCAAACATACATGCATCTATAATATTCATCAGCACTGCACACGTGAAATAAATAATATGTGTCCAGATTCAAACATGAATTTGCCAAAAAATGCATTAGACACAACATGGTAGAGACAATTAACAATACACCAAGTATTATCATTAATACAATTTACACACAATTATTTTAAATTATGAATCCTGTTGTCGTATTCATAATTGCTTCATTTGTAATTCGTAATACGCATTGAAATGTGTACCTAAGTATCCATATATGTACATCAATGTGTACACGAGTACATATAATCAGTCCTTGTATTATGTATGTATGTTGATACGTTGAGTAATTATCAACTACAAAAACAAGTCGTATGCTATTTTGTTTTGTGTCATGTAAATTTTGTTGTTGTTTATATTTATGGGGTGGCTCTGGTGCTAGCGATATTATAATATCTTAATGGGAGTCTCCCGACCTTATATATTACTTACGTTGTTCATTGTATATGTATCGTATTTATAGGTCAAATATTGACTCTGAGTTCTGACTGGGTTACCACGTGATGTTAAGGATGTCATAGAAAGGGACATAGCAGGGGCCTGTCCAGAGAAAGTAGTCTAGAGAGGCATAAACCTCCATGGCCGGCCGAACCAAATGTTGTAGACAATGTTTCGCTCCTGCGCCGCCGTAACTTCTTTAGCTTCCGCTATCTCGGCTCGACCGGTGACATCTGAAGATTGCGGGTGCTATTAGAAATGTGTCGTTGCAGCACTTCTTCCTTCTCAGCTAGCTCGGCTGCCTCGAATTATCGACTGTGACATCGACACACAGGGGTGCGCTTAAAATTTTCGCCGCCGAGTTACCGTAATTTCACCGTATTGTAACCTAAACGGGGTAAAAGTTCAAGCGTCTAGGGGGTACGGTAACGAGTTCCCATTCAAAAATGTCTGCGGGCACGCAAAATTCCACATGTCTAGGGGGGAACGTACCCCATTTCCACTAGACACGCCTATGTGTACGCCTAAGATAAATCCAAATAAAGCAAAACACTTCTCAATAAGATCCTCTCGGAAAATACCTTCTCGTAAACAGGATATTGGGACAAACATATTTACATTGCATTGTTGGTTTCATAGTGAGTATAATAAAGTAATATTTAACACCACGCGATCATAGTCAATAAGATGGGCAGTAACACCATAGAGACCACCCGAACACAACACATTAAATCAGCCCGATGGTAATATGCTATCGGACACACATTTAAAGAATATTCAAGTATTACGATATGTCGGTCTTCACACAAACCCACTAACACAATAATGTCACTGTTGGTGCACCCATAAGACAAAATGGTTAAAGAGGCAAAGTGTGGGGTGGTGGATGATATGCAATACCCATAATGTAATGATCATCTATATTGTCACCAGTGAACACAAGCAAAACGCATACCACCAATATGCTATGAAACACTTGAAACACTTAACAAGTGATGGATACGAATACAACTGGCACAGGAGAAAGCACAAATATGTCATCATATCTCACCGGCCTTGAACCGAGACATCGGTCTCGTTCTCCCGCCCTTCTTTCTGCATCTCGTATCATATGACACTAGTGTTGTGAGACAACGTAGCGTGCAATAAGACTACCCCGACGAAGACTGCACGGAGCAGTCAATTAACATATTCGAAACATACTCGAACACATAAAGAGTAAGTTTATTGAAAGACACCGTCGACAGTGTATGAGTATGTTTAGAATTGTTGTAGTCAACCATGAAGAATGAACATAAAACAACATCTACGAATCTAAGTATGATTAGTTGAGTCCACCTTAAAATACATAATATTTTGAAATGTATTGTCCGTGATACGAAGCCGTCATCAATGTGTACCAATGTGACAGTTTGATCTATGATAATAAATTAATAAGTCAATTAACTGTGTTTTCGCGACAGTGCGCGTATGTCTGAAGAACAAATGAATAACACGACAACAAAGTACTGATCGATACAGTTTACGACACATAGTCAAAGCAGATTATAGAACGGGTGGCTGTTTAGTTCATTATATTCATTATATATATACTGAAAGTGTAGTTTCTTTTCAATTGTACTAGTAATAACCAAATGTGTACCTAAAGGCAAATTACTGTTCTCATTGTAATACCTTAAACAGAAAGTAAAGTTTTTGGATATTTCACAGTTAGCTCATGATTCATGGTTCCAGTCTCTTTTTGAATCGACTTATATCCATTTACTTGCTAAAAGAAGAATCGAAGCAGCAGATATAACAACTGCGGTTATTGTCTTGAAGGAGTGAAGTGTGTTATTGTCTAATCTCATGAAATGTAGCTATGAGAGATGACATGAACGTCATAAAATGGATTCATCAGGCAATTCGTAATACGAAACTTCCCGCACTAAGCTATTTATAGTTCAAGAAACTTGTACAATGCCGTAGGGAATACATTATTTATTAATATACAAAATATGCTTTCGACACAACCATACGTTCGCCAGCCACACAGCAGATGTGTTAGAGCTAGTCCCACCATCAGCTAAACTAAATACGTAAATAATTATAAAATATATCCTTCCTTTCCTCAAATTGGCGCGACACAAACGCGCGAAAACGCACGCACTTACGCCAGCACGCGCACAGAAAGAGAGAGAGAGAGGGAGGGAGAGGGACACCGAGAGACAGAGACAGAGAGGGAGAGAGAGACAGAGAGAGAGAGAGAGAGAGAGAGAGAGAGAGAGAGAGAGAGAGAGAGAGAGAGAGAGAGAGAGAGAGAGAGAGAGAGAGAGAGAGAGAGAGAAAGAGAGAGAGAGAGAAAGAGAAAGAGAGAGAGAGAGAGAGAGAGAGAGAGAGAGAGAGAGAGAGAGAGAGAGAGAGAGAGAGAGAGAGAGAGAGAGAGAGAGAGAGAGATTGCAGAGAGACAGAGAGAGAGACAGAGAGAGAGAGAGAGAGAGAGAGAGAGAGAGAGAGAGAGAGAGAGAGAGAGAGAGAGAGAGAGAGAGAGAGAGAGAGAGAGAGAGAGAAACGCACACACACACGCACAAACACTCGCTCATGCACACACACATGCGTACCCACATACACATCATTTTGTTAGCTCATACAAAATATTATAATAAAACAGTCAATTCCAAAAGATAAAATCAACTAGAAGATTACAATTAAAGACAGACAACACAAATTGGGGCTTCTTATTTTGAACTGTGAGATAAGTGGATAAACGTTGCATTCTGAGATTGTACATATTTTGAAGTGCAAATGTCCAGTGAATCAACAAGTCACATACAATACTACTTTTCTCAATTACATTATATACGTTTTATATATATATTTATAGTATGCAATTTTAAGATACGATGGCGTAAAAAATTAACAGTTATATATGCATGTCATACGTTTATTATTCCGGTAGCCTGACATGGCGTCTGATAACTTTGCAAAAGTACAATTTATCGAATATCATAAAATGCAAGTATGATTAAATAAGTAAATATTGTTCAGGTTTTACGTGCACTTTATTCAAAAAGTTAAAATGGTAAATTAACTCATTCCGAATGCAACTATCAAACATGATTTTTCCCGCCATATTTTTCCCGTAAATATGCGTGCGTAAAAATGTGCAGGTGCCCGTCAGGTGTCGCCATCTACGGATACGTTGGGTATGTCCAGTGTGGTACAACATGAGCTTACGATGGGGCCTCCACGAAACTGTTTTGGATCATGGTCCGCATGAGGAGGTCAAATAAATGCAGGTGATAAAAAACATGTTGTGACCTTACACAGAAGCATGACAACTAACAATATCAATAAACCAAAGGCTCCCTTGTCCACCTTCCAACTAGAGTTACTTCTCTGGGTTGCAATCTTGTTAAATATTTTGTTAACTATCTAATACGTATGGAGGAGGGAGGTCTATCATGCTAGGATGCCCGGCCACCACAGCCCAGGGGCCCATGCAGTCTTAAATGCGGCGCTGGTTATGTTGCAGGGCAGACCGCGCGGGCCTGGCTCCCATCCACATAGCGGCGCAATGGAAGCTCACGGACGTGCTGCAGATGCTCATCGCGGCGCATGGCAACGTGAACATCGCCGACAACAAGGGCCGTACGCCGCTCTACATCTGCGTGCGCTCGCTCAGCACGAAGCTGTACATGGAGGACATGCACCACCAGCTGCCGTGCATCTTCATCCTGTTCCGGACCGGTGCCGATATGCTAAACTTTACTAAGTGGCTGCACTACAAGGGACCCAGCATCCCCGACTCCATGATGGTGGGCGCCGGCGACTTCCGCAACTGGTACATGATGCCGCAAGGTCATACAAAAGACGTGCCGCACGGCGAATCTGAGACAGATATTGGCGATGCTACCCGTGCCGCGCTCCCTACAGACGTACATTTCTCGCAAGCTCATGTTTTCCCGGGAACAGAATCTTGCGTCATAGCATAGTGACATATTCGCCTAATCCCCGTGCAGTATGTAAAACCAGTGCTGCACCACTGCTTGTAAAATGCACCCGACAGACGTCTTTATGGAGCCGTTTTCCGGTTTCACCCATTAATGCGACCTTGTACTTTGTTGTACATCGTCCCTCTTGTGGTCTGGGGTGTGGGAACCTGCCAATTTCAGAGTATCTTGCGGACTGAGACGACTGCCTCCACATTGAGTGCCAGTAGAGAGTGTTTGGTATTTTTAATATTTTCTTTACAATTTGAACGTTTCTTGGGCACAGCGCTGAAATTGCGAACACTATTTGAGCTTATTAAAAACATCAACAAACTGAGAAAGATACTGGTGATACTGGTTCCTGTCAAGACGGCGGTAAAATTGGTGACATAATTCTCAATTGAATTATTACTTAGTGTTTGGCAGCCGCTAGTGTTCTGTAGTGAGCCGTAGGGCAGATGAGACGGTCCGCATCTCTATTTATGTAAGATGTCTTTGTTCTTCACCCATCTTTGTTTGTCGGAATGGCACGCAGCCAACCTCCTTTCCGCGTACTCGCATGCCGCCAAGTTATACTCAAATTGTGTGTAAAGACATTGTGAAACGATCGGGTTTGCAACAAAGAATCGTTGCTGAACGCAACGGATCTTAAGCATCAACAATGGATATTGTTTTAGCATAGTATCAGCGGTTGCGCCGCAGTGTTGTTGTTTTGTTGTTTTGTTTTGTCTAAAGTCGTCTATTTTCAGATGATATGATCGTGAACGATGTAATACAAGTGGTACGTTTTGAGATTTATTAACGCGGGTTAATATTACCCACATCTATCTGACATATAAACATTACTGTCAAATACTCAATGCATTCCTTAACAAAACATGCACCTATAAAATTCAAATGTGTGTCAGTAAGGCAACCGGCTCCATGGATGACTTCCGAAATTATACTATCTAAAAGGCGTCGTCGTTATTTAGAGCGTGTTTGGCGCAAATAGCGCTCGCCATTAGGTAGGTCGCGCTATTCTAAGCAATGTCACATCTGTAACAGACAAATGGCGAAAGCTAAATCAGATTATTATACAAATATGGTCATAAATAAGTCTGATAACCCGCGTCAGTTATATAACTGCATCAATACCATACTACACAGACGGCCTATTCCATCGCTACCTGATCATGTGTCAATTAAATCTCTATGTGATTCGTTCTCTAGTCACTTTAAGAATGAAATCAGTACTATTCGTTCGGCTTTCCCACGTCATAAGTTATGTAATGTCAGTGTGGACTTTCCACAAGTAAATTCTGTACTTGTATAATTTGAACCTGCAACAGTTGATGAAGTTAGGAAAATAATTATGTCATCCCCAAATAAATCTTGTGCAATTGATCAATTTCCAACAATACTGCTTAAAGCATGTCTCGATACACTAATTGGACCTATACCAAGTATTATAAATGCATCACTTTGCTCTGGCTGTTTTCCTGATGATTTCAAATACGTCCATGTCACACCACTTCTTAGTCATCTCTGCCTAAGCAAGACCTAAACAGTTATATGCCTATTTATAACCTCAGCTTTATTTCAAAAATACTAGAAAAGGTTGTAGCAAGTCGTCTAAGGTCTCAAATTAGCACAAATGTCTAAACTAATTTGTCACAGTCGGCATATAGACAGTTTCATTCAACAGAGACTGCCCTCTTAAAGGTTCATAATGACATTAAATTGAACTTTAATAATGGCATAGTGACTACATTTATCTTACTACATCTCTCTGCCGCGTTTGACACGATTGATCACAGCATTCTCATTGAACGCCTATTAAAGTGGTACGGCATATCTGGCACAGCTTTAAGTTGGTTTTCTTCATATCTAACTGATAGATACCAAACTATAAAGATTGGGAACTGCTTTTCAGCTGCACTGCCGGCTTTATTTGGTGTTTCCAAGGGTTCTGTTCTTGGGCCTTTGCTTTTTACTCTTTACACCACGCCACTAAGCTCTGTTATACAATGACATAACTTGGATGATCATCTTTATGTTGATGATACTCAGATCAACATTTCGTTGGCTACCCCGGATACAAATCGCTCCCTTAAACAGCGTAGTGATTACCTTCAAGACATCTTCCACTGGATGACTGACAGTAAGTTGAAATTAAATGCAAATAAAACTGAATTGATCATTATTGGTACTCCAATGCAGCGTTGTAAACTGGATGGTTTTTTCCCTACGCGTATTTTGAATCAGTATATCACGCCAGCAACCTCGGTGCGGAATCTAGGAGTGATCTTTGATAGTAACTTCAATTTCCGACAACACATATCTCAAACATGTCGCTGCTGTTTTTATCATATTCGTGATCTTCGCCGTATTCGCCGGTATATGTCATTTTCTTTTGCTAAAACTATTGCAACAGCGCTTGTTAGCAGTAGACTATTGCAATTCCCTCCTTTATAATATCGCTAGCAAGGATACCACAAAACTTCAGCCTGTCCAAAATTTTCTAGCAAGAGTAGTTACAAGATCTCCTCGTTTTTATCGCTCTGTGCCACTTTTGAAGTCTTTGCATTGGTTTCCTGTACGATATAGTATACTATTTAAGATCTGTACCATTACATACCAGGCACTGTCCAGTAAGCAACCATCTTATTTGCATTCATTGCTTACTCCTGTAAGAAAACCTATCCAGCTTCGATCATCTAGTTCGAACTACTTTTTGTTCCTAGAGTCAACACTAACATTGGAACTAGGGCTTTTTCTGTTGCTGCACCAACTTTTTGGAATGTGCTCCCTCTTAGTGTTAGATCAGTTGAAAATATTCCAAAAGTCCGTTGTCATTTAAAAACTTATCTTTTCAACCTTGCTTATCCACCGTAGCTCCGTAGCTTCACCCATCTGTTGACAACTGGAATACGGCTTATGGATTTTGAGATTAACCAGTCATTTTGTTATGATGGCCTATGAGCGTCGTTTCCAAGGATTTAGGCGCAATATAAGTTATCTTATTATTATTATTATGTTTGTTCTCCTGGTGAGAACGCCCAAGGACCGACTATAGCTCTTGAACATTGTTCAAAGCACTTTTACAGATATACCCCTAATGCTGAGTAGTAGCTGTCATGGGAACGTTTGGAATGACGTCGCCTACGAAAGTAAAATCCTGCATACCGGATATTCTCGTTAGATGTCTCTACCAGATGTACCCGCTAGGTGTGCATGTCAGGTAACATCACGTGTCAAAGTCGTTAGTTTTCTCGTTTTGTAATCGCAACCGCTATATTCTCTCTCGTATACTCTTTGGTTTATGTTGATATATTCCTTTATGAAGAATACGCACGAGCGCGTGTTTTGTATAAACACATACACACATGCACACGCACTTACGCGGGCGCACACACGCACGCACACAAACACCACTTCCCACCAAGCCATCGACCCACGCAGGCGCACGCTTACTGTGAAACTTAATAGGAATCATGCATACATTTTCACCTTGAATGAAAGACAACTTTAATAAAGGTTTTCACGATTTATTTTGTTCCCTCCTAAGCATTTCTACCGATATATTATGCCACTAATTGCATAATATTTCTTTGTTGTTAGTGTAACAAACATGTAAATGCAGAAAGTACATACATTTTATGGGACGCTATTTTATGTAGTAGTTTTCTGAAGTATATTTACTACATTTCAGTCTGGTTTGTGTGTGTTTGTGTTTGTGTGTGTGTGTGTGTGTGTGTGTGTGTGTGTGTGTGTGTGTGTGTAAGCGTGCGTGCTTGCAGAGAGAAAGAGAGAGAAGAGAGAGAGAGCGTCCATGCGTGCCTATGCAGTAATGAAAGCAATCTATGTTTAAATACATGAGCGAGAAGCGAAAGTAGCTTGGCATGAGTAAACGAAGCTTACACAGTTTCTAGCATACAACCCGTGAACTCACGACATTTCCAGTCGTCAAACAACAGTCTCTGACACGATATATGATTGTTTAATAAATGACTATAAATGTGTCATATACGTATGTGTTTGTTCTATGCTGCCCTGTGTCACTAGGACAGCGACAAGCAGTGTCAAATTGGCCTCCCTTTGCTCTAATATAGCAACGGCGGCGGTTGCAGCTTCTGTATGCTTCAGTGTCGACTGCCTAGGATACAGGGACGACTGCATCCACATTAGCATCACCTTCCTCATTGTCTGAATGCAATTCCTCCACTGCTTTATTAACGCGTTGCTTTGTCGCTTCGGTGGCGTTGGCTTTTTTCATAATTCTTTTAATGTGTTTTGGCTTTGGCTTTGGCATTTGGGTGACTTGTTTGTTCACTATGCCTGCTCGCTGCAGTGCATTTCCTGCTGCGCCAGTTCGCGCGAGATTGCTTCCTGTACCGTATCCCGCCACCGCATCCGCCACAGGTCCAACAGCAACGTCAAGGTATCTCCATGGGTCTGTGGGATTTTCACATACCTTTTCTACCGCCTGATAGGTACCGTGCATGCGTTGCTCTCCGTATATCAGCGAGTCTGAAAAAGTCGTCACGGTATCCATCAGAGCTCCGCCACCCACGCCACCAGCTGCAGCTCCTAGGGGTCCACCAACGACAAATCCACCAACCGATCCTGCAACCACTCCGGTGGTCCTGGAAGCTGCTATCATTGCAGCGTCGCCACCATTCTTGTCACCACACGCGTAGTGAATGGCACCTTTCACGTGGCCAACCATCGGAATAGCATTAATGACACAGGCGCCCTCCTTGAATGTGTCTTCTGCTGCTTCCTTGTCCCCAAGGGCTAACTCTGTAAGTCCTCGCACTTGTGATATTACTGGGAAAGTTTTGGTGAATTTGTTTTGTGTCTTCCTTGCGCCCTCTGTGTCACCTGCAATGGCCTGTACTAAAGACTTCATTTGAGATACCACTGGTATGTAGTCAGCCATATTGATTTGTAGACGGTAAAGTAGTGACGTTGTCCTGAAAACAAAGCAATGCCATCTATTAAGACGGAAAAACCAAGATTGTGTTTTGTTTGCAAAGACATTCCATCTAGCATAAATTGCGTTATAAATTCATAACATGCTACCCGAAATAATAATATGCCACTTTAAAATACAGTATCATTGCTACCGTGATTTATTGAAAAATGATGGTTATTGGCCAGAAATAGACAGAAGTAAGATCGAAAAACTTGCCCGTCACCATTTCGCATGAATTTAATGTGCAGGACCATTTGTATCCCAAGACTTACTGTGGTAGCAGAAATGGTAGGAGAGGAGAAAACACTAACATTGAAGAAAAGACTGTATGTCTTATATGAGCGACTAGATCTAATAAGGCCTTTTTTGGTTTCCTATGAATAATTCAAATAAGTAAAAAAATTAGCCCGTATGTCATTGTGTAATATCTATAGTATATAAAATTGGATAAAAACAATAACAAGGTCAGACATCTATGCCTTGGTGTCATGTTAGCGTTACATGTTTAACTTTCACCATGTAGTTCATGCAACATACTACTTGTCCATATTTTTTATTTCATTTATATAAAATTGTAGGCATACGTTAATATGTTACCCAGTTAAAAACACACATACAGATAGTACTTAATAATAAAACAAAAATATATAATTTATTTCAAACATATTTTTGTTTTAAATTGCTTGAAGCACTTTATTATAAAACATAATAATACTGCATGGTTTTTCCAAAACATGCACATGTCCATGCTTTATCTGGGGACACGGGGAAGATTTAAAACCTATACAAACACCCACACACACACGTACCACATACATCTCTTTGTCTATAATATATTTGTATATAGGTCAGCATGACCCCAATGACCAAAACGTTACTCGGATGACACATTTGTGATGTTAATACACACTGGCGCCGGAAAATAAACAGGTAATATTGCGTGGGCTGAGCCAGAGCTTCAGCAGCACTCCCCTGTCGTCGGATTATGACACCGGAAGTTGGGGAGGGGTGCGTTAATACCTTTGGTATCTGACTTAAACAGGCAAATCCTAGGTTGGCTAACCTTAATTTCGATTTCGTTTTGATAGCGTCGCCAAAACGACACAAGGTGTCTTCTTAGAAATTCAATATGTCGAAGATTGTCGAGGTCACTAAATCGAGTGGTAGACGACGACGTAGACGATTTTGAGGACAGTGTATCTGCAAACAAAAAAATCACATTCAGAAATACCTGTTTTTTTACAAATGTTAAAAGTAATGCGCTTAAAGGGCACGTGCAAGCACAGGAATCCTTTGATGTACGTCTGTGTATAATGTGAACATTATGCATACTACACACCCTAGAAAACAAGAGCGCTGTAAATGCGCGATGAAGTAAATACTGTTTTTAAGAGAGCGACGTAAAACACCGAAACCATATACCAAAATGCACCTAACACAATTTACAGAAGAGATGGCCCCACTGTACGCGGACATGACAGAGTAATTTCTCCAGTGGTCTTGGAAGCTCCTGTCATTGCAGCATCGCCACCTTTCTTGTCACCATACGCGTACTAAACACTGGAGATAAGCAAGCAGACGTAATGTCTGGATTGCTTTTCTCGATGGGAATCGACTGGATAATGGGGAAAACATCTGAAGAAAGCAACACAGGGATAAGATGTAGGGTCATATCAAAACTTGAGGACTTGTACTTCGCAAAGGCAACAAAGATGAATTCATTTGTATCAAAAACCGGCCTAAACTCAATACAAAGAAAACTTAAGTACTGAAGATAACGGCAAAGACAACTACAGAATACAGATTGATGACCAGCAACTGATTGAAGTAGAGAAGTGTACATACCTGGGCACAAACGTCAGGAAGCAAGGAGGATTATGATATTTTCAACAGAATACGAAAAGCAAGGACGTCATTCATGAAACTCAAGGAGATATGGAGCTCAAATGTTTACACATTAAAAACTAAACTTAGATTATACAACACTCTGGTCAAATCAGTGTAACTGTATATTGTATGGATGTTAAACATGGAAAGTAAACAAAAGCGACAACAAAATACACTGTCATTTTCCAATTCAACTGTCTCAGAAGACTTTCAAAAATTACTGCCGATAGTGGGAACCGGTGGCCGAGTGGTAAAGCACTGCTCGAGGGAACTGGACTCGAATACAAATAACGCCCACTGTTTTAAAACAAACTTGGGTAATTTCATTCTCTTGAGAAAAAAACCACTAGGTCATTGGTCCTGTCTAACTGTTGTCTGCCAGAGGAAGTAACATATCACGTGCACGGGGTAAATGAGCTAATGAGCCCTTCCTGTAGTGGTCTCACTAGCTGTTTGGTTGTAGATGAGGATATTATGAGATAAAACCACAATGTAACATTGTAATAGGACTTTGCTGAGTAATTTCCAGATCCAGATTATTAGTTTTATTGTGTTCTGTTCCAATTATGTCAGGTTAATGTCATCACTGATATCCAAAAGCAAGATTTGTCCACGCTGACAGCAATGGTACCAATATGAGTAGTATTGTGTGTCTGTGTATGCGTTCTAAATTATTGAATATTATGATATCATATAATCATAATCTACACTGCAGTACATGTGTAATGTTTCAGGGCAAAGCGCAATATATCAACACTCAATTATACGTTTCGTCCTCATAGTGTAAATAACATATTTTAACATGATACTAGAATATCTCAATAATACAAAATCATAATGGCCGATATCTAGACACAAACTGTTTTTTTTTATAGTTGAACCTGTATTGGACAACCGCCTGCTTTCTCGGTTCCTCTTAAAATTGACCGAATATTCAATGTTTATTGATCTGTCAAAGGCGATCACCCGTCGTGATAGACAACTTTTGCTAGGCTGAAACGGTGGACACTCAAGACAGGATCGACTGTACATTTCAATTCTGCAATTTCGCGTAGGCAAACAAGTCATCCGAGCAGCATGAAGTCTATTGCATGTTGCCCTGAAGCCCTTCTTATATATATACTATTGTTATACACTGGTAATAATGCATGAGTTTATAAATACAGTGTGATATACGCGTCATGGAGATTCGGGAGTGGCTGACCTCTAATTACCTCAAACTGAACGACCAGAAAACCGAGTTCCTTCCGATTGTCCCAGTTTCTGCAAAGAAGTTAGTAAACGATCTCAGCATCAATGTTGGTGGTTCTCTCATCCGAGCTGTGCATCAGATTAAAGACCTTGGTGCCGTCTTAGACTGTCATATGGACATGACTGCCAACACATCAGCGATTATCCGGTCCTGCTATTTCCACCTACATCACATCAGCCAAATCAACAAGTTCCTGCCAAGACAGACGAGGGAGAGAGTAGTCAACGCATTAGTGACATCAAGGCTCGACTACTGCAACTCCCTCCTGTACGGCACCATGGACAAGAACTTTGTACGGTTACAGCGTGTCCAAAACTCTGCAGCCAGAATGATCGTGCGAGTGCCCAAATATGCAAGCATCATGCCAGTGCTCCAAGACCTACATTGGCTGCCGGTACGAGAACGCGTTCGTTTCAAGGTCCTGGTATTCGTGCACACAGCTGTCAACAAGTGTGGGCCCGTGTACCTGAGCGAGTTTGTCTGCCTCTACGTGCCCACCAGGTCCCTTCGGTCAACGGGAAATCGTCAACTTACGAGACCGCGAACAAGATGCAAAGTCGGAGACGCGAGTTTTATGGCAGCAGCTCCGGACCTCTGGAACGATTTACCCACATCAATGCGTGAACTAAACAATGAAGCAGCTTTTAAAAGCGCATTAAAAACACTTTATATTAATCGATATTTTAACTCCAGCAGCCGCAGCAGTCCCGGATCTGCGGAGTGATCTACTTGTTTTCAATGCATGTAATGAACACTGACACTTTTAAGAGCACTTTTAAACACTCTCTTTTAATCAATATTTTAACTGCAATTGTGACTTTTAGACTTGGCATTAAGCTTTTATCAATTATCTTTTGTTTACATAACATGATAATACTAATATTTAAAGATATTTGTTTATAATATCATTTTTTTATTTAATTAATAACTTTTTGGATTTATTACTATTTTACATGTAAAGCGCCTTGAATAGTTTCTAACTAGAGTTGGCGCTATATAAGTATATTTATTTATTTATTTATTTATATACCACGTTCAAAATAATGAAAGAAACTCATTCAGCCATGGATATTATGTTCAATCCGAATGACTGACCCAACAGCAGTTTTCAATCTAACATTTTAGAAGTGTTGAGAAACACTATTCATCTTGCATAGAGTCATCATCATTTCTTTTTCTACCACACATGTTTTCCTTGCTCTCTTTGTCAATATAAAATGGAGTTCAATGGTGTACCTGTATCAAAATACATTGGTAGTACACTAGCAGATATGGGTAAACTACATTGAAATATATTTGAATACAAATAATCTTGAAGGGTTCAAATACAAACATATATTTCATATACTTTTCATAATTATTTTACAAAACCGCCAATAGCAAAAATAATGACAAATCGTATATTGAGATATGTAGTTTATCAACATAATTGTTTATGAACATAATTTGATGATGTTATGTACAAAACGACATGAGATGTCGCTTACTGACTGGCATTTTTTGGTTTTCGTACCATGGTGTACCTGTATGAAAATACCATATTGTACCCGTTTCAAAATACCATTATTGTATACCTGAGTACAGTGTATATCACGTTACAGCATTGGAAAAGGGGAGGGGACATTCAAAAAAAATTTTGATTCACCTCCCGAGCCTCACGAAAAACCTCACCTTGAGGTTCTCCAAACATATTGATTTGCACCCCCTTTGAACCAAAAAAGGCACTCCGAAGACCTAAATTTGCTTACAGTTGTCCTAGCAACATAATAGTTATCATCATCATCATCATCATTGTGCAGCCGTAATGTCTCGTTGATGGGCGAAGGTCTCAACATGGCGTTTCCAAATCTGCTAGTCTTGCCCTTCCAGCAGCCACCTGCCGTGGTGTTATCTCTAGTACCTCTTTCGGGTCGGTGTGAATTATGGTACTCTGTTCACTGTCATATAGCTCCGTGTAGAATTCCTCTATTCGTTCCATGATCATATGTTGGTCTTATATTTCTCTACCCTGCTTGTCTAGAAGTGTAATCAGTCTGTAACGGCCTAGTTCCTGCGTTCTTCTTGCTTTTTTCAGGCTCTATGATGACATAATCGTTTCTCGTATGATCTCTTGTTTGTACTTCCTGATGTCCTGCGTCGCTTTCTTTTAGATGGTCTTGCATATTTCTGCGTACTCTATTTGTTTTTTACGTTCGCCGTTATCCACCATTTATTGTCGTTTCTTCATCAGTGCTCGTGTTGTTGACGATTTTCTTGTCTTTACATGCCTCGTGATTGCTTTGGCTACACTTGTCGCACTTAGTTGGATCATTTCAGTGATGGTTTCGCTCATGTTATCAATGTGGTCTTTTTATTGTAGTGTCTCAAATCTAATTTCGCAGTTCGAATTGAAATTCTATTCGTGGTGATCTCTTGTTTATCAATTCCTTCCTTTCAGACTTGACGTCCAAAATTGGTCCCCCCACACACGATATTGCAGGTTCTGCCACCGACCCCAACCCCCGGATCCGGCGCCTAGATGCTAATAACATGTGACGCTATATTGACTTTTCGGAATATTTTTGTCGCGAGACGGAAACGTTTCATTACTCACAATTATATGGCGTTAATACCATTGATATCTGATTTAAAGGGGCAAAACGTTGGTTGCCTATCCTTAATTTCAGGTATGTTGAAAAGAGACTCACCCCAGCACGTTTTAATAGCGTCGCCAAAACGACACAACGTGTTTTCTTATAATAGTAATTATACTATTTTGTGAACTGTTTGGTGATGATCAAGTCAGTCAATGTGATTTTCTCCGACGGGTTTTCTAGCTACGGATATCTTAAATAAAATGACAACCTACATACAGCCGCTGTCTAGCGCCACTGTGTACACAAATCAATGATCACACGAAATGCTTTGTGAATGATAATTATACTTTACGGTCTAGCATTCTAACTGCAAAGGCAGCGCTACGAGAAAAGGGCATATATATATATATATATATATATATATAAAACCATAACTTTGTAGCGGTAGCGAAATTACTAGATTATAAAATACAAATAAAACTAAGTCTTCATCAAAGTGATAGTCATACAGATAGAAATGACAAAATGCTAACAGGCATTAATAGCTCGAACGTACGAAATGCGTTTACGCGCGGATTTTTTAAATAAACAAATGGCGCCGTGTAAGTGCGCTGTGGTCGCTGCGAGTTCTGTCATTTGCACGTCGATACGGTTCACTTCACGGTTTGCTTCTCTTCTCTGTGACCTCGCGCCGGCGATACAGTTAAAGGGTGCCACATATATATATATATATATATATATAACTTGCATATCTAGGGACATCCAATACCACTTTCTACTCATTCACATCCCTATCTGTGCGTCATGACAAGTTGTTAAACCCATATGGAATGCTATGCAGCTAGTGGGCATACGCCGAGTAACAAGTTCACTGAGGGAATAACATCATCACTCCTCTACATCGCCCCTTGTACTGTCGACCAACAGCAACGCATTTTCTTTTATCGATATCTATACCTGTGAAGCCGACATCCACACGCAGGTGAAACCATCTGTACTAATCAAGCGAAACATTTCCTGTATAACTGAAGCTAATGGAGACAAGTAATCGTGTCGTCACACTCGCACATTTAGCCTATCCAGTTAAAACAGTTTAGTGACGTACGTGTGCTTAAAAATATACATTTGTAGGGTTTCTCCCCAGTGTGGATACGGATGTGAGCGTTCAAGTAACACTTTTGGGAGAATTGTGCACCACAGGTATCACATTTGAAGGGTTTCTCCCAGTATGATTTCGGGTATGTGTCTTCGAATTACCACTTAGTGAGAATTCCGCACCATAGGTATCACATTTGTACGGTTTCTCCCCCGTATTAATTCGGGTATGTGACGTCAAGTGATTGTTTCTTGAGAATTACATACCACAGGTATCACATGTGTAGGGTTTCTCCCCTGTATGGAATCGGATGTGGGTCTTTAAATGACCACTTACAGATAATTTTGCTCCACACTTATCACACTTATAGGGTTTCTCACCAGTATGAACTCGAATATGTGATTTCAAATTACCATCTGTTGAAAACTGTGCCCCACATGTATCACATTTGTAGGGTTGCTCCCCAATATGTATACGGGCATGGATTTTCAAATTACCACTGTTTGAGAACTGTGCTCCACGATTATCACATGTTAAGTGTTTCTCACCAGTGTGGATACCAATTTGTGACTTCAAATTAATACTTTGTGAGAACTAGGCACCACAGGTTTTACATGTGAAGGTTTTTTTCACCAATGTGATTCCGAACATGTAATGCTAGGTCATTAGAGTTTCGGAAACATTTCCCACAAGTGTCACAATGAAATTTTTCTCAACGTTACCCGTATACACATTCGTAGATATATTGAAACTATTTGTTTCTAACCTGTTTACATATAAATCACATTTTGTATGATGTCATACTTGTGTCTTCAAAACAATAATGCTTCTAAACATGTTGATGATTTATCACTAGTTTGAGCGTATGTAAGCACTGCTCAATAAAGCATGCATTATATAAGCGTGCATTTACTTTGAAGGCTTTCTCACAAATTGTATTCTTTACATTTAGCCTCAAAACACCATCCTGTTCAACATTTTTCACATTATGTCTTATGCAGAATGTGTGTCACATGTGTCAGTGTGCAATTGCAGCTTTAAAGTACTACTCAGATGAGAATATCTTCCACGTGTGTCACATCGCATTTCCATCTTCCTGGGAAAGCAAATTAATCTTTGCATCTGCTGCACAACTGTCACTTTTGAATGGCTCCACGCCAGAGGAATTAGTTGTCTCTATTAATGTAAATATTATCTCACCATTAACTCAGTCACGTTTTCACTTGTTCTGGAAGTTAGAGATGTTGACATTCAGTGACTTGGCTCGATGTCCTACGTCGTGTTGGTGCACACAACTTGACAGTTGTTGTTGCCAATGTGTTTGAGTCTTTGCAGCGTTGTCACTTCATTGTTGACACTTCTCTCACAAACAGCGTTCAACCCTCAACGCAGTGTCCTGTAATAACATAACAGTAATTACTGTTATTAATTAATATTTATTATTACATATGCAGTCAGTGACACAATCAGACGTCACATGGGTCCTGTCCTTTGAAAGGGGCTAACTGAATAGATTGGACAATTCCACCAACATGCAGCAATAAACTGTAAGAAACTGTTTTGTAGAGAAAATCCAGGTAATATCCATTCAGTGAGACTACAAAAAAATAACATATATAAATAATGTTTTAACAACATTTTTGTATAGATACTCTGAAATTTTTTCTGGTGTATGTAAAGAAGCTTAGTTTGTACAACGAAATAATGTCCAAACCCTCTAGTAAAGTATAAATACGTATAACAAAACAGACAGGTAGAGAGAATGTGTGAGAAAAGATTTACAAAGTGAACGTGGAAAACAAATAATGGTGTTTGAAGGAGAGGAAAAACAAAATTAAGACCGAGAGCCAGAGTGAATTTAGATCTTGCAAAAAGCAGGGATCACCACTTGCGAGTAGATAACATTGTCGACGACTGAGAATGGTGTTCTAGAGCACTGGTACAGGAATTAAATTAGTATTGGGGGAGCTGAGAACCGGAGCTTTAGCTCTGCTGTTACTCATGACATTGAAAACTTTTGAAGCCACACCACCATTTTATTCTTAGCTCTGATATGATGACATCTGAATACGGGAGGGAGGGGTGCTGTTTTCCGCGGCGACGTTCAAATCTCAGATTTACTGTGAGGGCAGCACGATATGTCTACCCCCGCAGCTAAATTACATGGGGGCAGCTGCGCCCCTTGCTCCCGCATCTATGTTCTGGAGAGGGTGGAACGGACTGGGTGATGTTTTTTCAATCTTCTTCAATTAGCCAACATTTATATACATTTCACGAACATTTTAGGTAATTGACTAATGTGTATATTTGGGTAATATATGGTTTCTATATTATATAATAACTAATTGCATAGGCTTAAATAAAAAGCGTTAATTGAATGGGCCTACCTCCAGTCTCGACTCTAAACTACGTTTGTAAACAAAACTGTTTTGAGTTTGTTTTGTAGTGTTCATCTCATCGACATTGGTTATAATTGTATTTCCATCTTTAATGATCTATATGAGTATCTGTTGTACAAATATAGAATTATCACTTACCAACAAACCACGCCGCATGGTAAGTGTGACACTGGATCTCAAAGTGACATCTGCCAAAGGGGTACTTTTGCAGTTTAGGCCCGCACCTCGAAAACACCATGATAACGGTCACCTACAGTCACCAAACTTCATATCGCGTATATACGACACCTATTCTACACACATACACTGGTCACGTGATCAAACAATTATATTGACTGTCTTTTATCGATCAAAATGTACAAGAAGTTCACTCGTTTTTGCGTGTATTTATTAGTTCCGCTGGGTGCTCCGGTAGGTGGCGCCACTATATGGTTAACTCCAAACGTGGGGATAGATCACAATTCATATTTCAATAATAATTGTGAAAAGTTATTAAAATACACGATATTTCATGAAATTAATTAATTAATTAAGGTAATGTTAAATTTAATGTTGACAGCAGCTGATAGTATTTATTACGGTTATTGGTTTGAGTAATTATTGCTGTATTTTAATATTGTCTACTAGAGGTAATTTATTATGCTATATATATTATTTTGTTTTTACTAACAATTTATTTGTTGCAAAATTTTATTATGCATATTATTTTATATGTTGTAAAGTGCTATTCCTGTTATATACATTAAAAATAATAAACAATAATAGTATAATTTAATATGAACAATAGCAGTGATCAGATATAACTTTGAGTGGCCATTTTATCACGTTGCTAATTTTTAATAGACGGCCACAATATAACGAACGTATATTCGGATGCTCGTAAAAGTAATCAATGCTCATTACTTAATAATTTATGTGAAATTTCAGTATTTCGCTTGATATTATCATCCTCTAAATCATTTATTTATTTATATTAAAGGATAATTTATGTGAATGTCTTGTGCAAACAAGGCATACTGTATAGGTAAATTAATATTGTATAAAGAAATTGTGTAAAGAAACAAATGAGCTAATTCTTGTTGTTCGACATGTGTTTTTGAGTTTTATTATTTTAATTTGTGAAATCAATAAGTATAATGTGGCACGGCAATCTACACTCAGTGTTGAGCGTAGGCTATCAAAAGGCCCATAAGTTGTGAGATTTTATGTGTGTATACGCACCACTTCGCTAAGGTAAAAAAGTTTCACTTGTGGGAAACCAGTTCCGTTTGAGGTTTAAATGGAGGGTGCTGTACGATGTCTCAAGAGAGGTTTTTTGGGAGCCTGCATCAAATAATGCACCTCCAAAATCATTATGAGTTTGATTTGGTTGTAGTCTGTAGTTCCACGAGGACAGCACTTCCACGCCATCATATAGAAAGCTGTGAATATCATAACATGTAAGGTTTATACTTTATGTGGATGAAGGCGAAATGTCGAAACGAGCGAGTGTGGCACGGCGAGATGTCAAATTCGGAATGGATTCCTTCAAGGACATCCATCTTCTTGGCCATCTGAAGGGTTTATCCAGTTTGACCAGCTACACGAACATGGTGGACTGCACCTGTCGGAAGAAACAATAACAACACACGGTTCTTTTTCAGAGCCGACAACATTTTGCAAAATATACTGAGACATGAGAGTTTATTCATAAGTATAAGTTCTCCAAACATTCATCAATTCATCTTTAAAAAGGCCACATTGTGACGTAACACATCAATTAGAAATTTACAAACAACTTAACATTATCAAGTTTTACCAATAAATACAATAATCTGCCAAATAATATTTCATACAAAGGTTTTCATGATCATTAATAGTATGCCAATATTATAATAAAGTATTTTGATATAGCTATCTTTAATCGATATAACAACATCTCTGATATTGTTAACATTTAAAATATTAACAACTGGAATAATTTACAATAAATAAAATATTGTATGGTTTCACAATAATTACAAAGATCATATTTCCGAAAGGGGATCCATGACCCACTGTCACCTAAATACGCCATTTTAAGATCACAACCGGAATGGATCACACTTAAATCCCATAAAATATTTATCAAGACCTTTATACAGTCTTTCATACTGTTGACATTATTGATATTAAAAACTGTTAAAAATGTTGAACCATTCAGTAATTGCACATGTCAACTACATTTTTAATTCACCTGTCACTGTTTATAATAAAGCTCACTTATTATTTTTAGGAAACAAAACAATGTTTTGTTTGCAAAATACAATGTTTGTAAAAACAGTATTATATGTATTTTATCATAGCTACGGTGAATTGCCTCTGGTAAATAATATTAAAATGCACCAGTATTTACACAAACCGATCATCGTAATAAACCCCCACGTGCTGTCAACACGGAATTTAAGGTAATCTAATTTAATTAAATATCGCGTGTTTTATTGACTTTATTTTATATTATCGAAATTTGAATTGTGATCTATCCCCACGTCTGAAGTCAACCATAAAGTGGTGCCACCTACCGGAGTATCCGGTGGAACTAATGAATATACGTAAAAACGAGTGAATTTCTTGTACATTTTGATCAATAAAAGACAGTAAACGTAATTGTTTGATCACGTGACAAGTGTATATGTGTAGAATAGTTATTGTAGATACGCGATGTGAAGTTTGGTGACTGTAGGTGACCTTTATCGTGTTTTTTTCGAGGTGCGGGCCTAAACTGCAAAAGTACCGCCAAAGCCAAGGCAAAGGCAAAGGCTCATTGAACTAACCGATGCCAGTAATATAAAGAGTTACCATGTAAACATAAATTACACAGTCACATATTGACCAACGCCAACACAAAATTAGAACTGCAAGCCCAAGGATGCGCTGTGTGAAGTTAAACGCTTAAACATTTACACACTGGTCTGCGAAACCACCTCGATCGTCTACGCACCGTGACGTGGCGCCACTCTTTGTCACAAATCTCAACTAATATAAGCAGACTCTGCAAGGTTGAGCCACCGCATGTAGCTCTGGCCGGGAGCAAAAATCCGTTACATTCATTCGCATTAATACATTATTGTGGATACGGTCGTGAGTTCCCAATTGATAATATTGTGGTCGTCGTTTAAATTCCCATTACAAAGTACACACGAAGTTTGGGACCTATTATCATAGGGGAGTTTAATTCGAGCCTCCCCCATACTTATTATCAGAGGGGAGTTTAATTCGAGCCATCCCCATAGTGTTACGTTGTTATATGTACTTCATACTTAAACTAAGATAACTGCTATTACAATAAAGATAACTGCTTGTTCCTCTATGATGACTAGTGTTTGTATTACATCGGAATATTGCACAATAACTCATTCTCACGCTCGTTTCTAGCCAAAACCTATCCTTGTAAACATGCTCTGGATGCATGGAAAGGGTCGGCCTGCTGCGAGTGTGGGTCATATGTGACGTTACGATACCACGTGATCGCCTAGCTCATAACATTTTATTTTCCGCGGGAATCACCACACAGACGGGTTTAAAATCGAATTCATGCTACAAATGTATTTTTCTGTATTTTTTATGTTATCGAATGTTACATACAATGGTAAAGTTTACGTATACATGGAAAACGGATTTTAATTAATGCCTTGTTTTTATTTCCTTTAAGCTGCGTCAACATATGTGACCAGTTCGTTGACACCTCCTCCGTTATCCGAGATCTCGGATTCGTCATTGACAGTGATCTATCGATGGCGTCACAAGTAGCGAACGTATGTCGCAACGCCTATTATCACCTGTCACAAATTGCAAATATACGAGATTCTGTTACCACCAGTGCATGTAAGAGTCTGGTCCACGGACTAGTGACATCGCGACTTGACTATGGTAATGCGATGCTTTTCGGAATAAACGATCGTCACCTGCACCGTCTGGAAATGGTTCAGCGGTCTACGACTCGAATTGTTATGCAGATTCGGCGGGGCGATCGGCAGTCCATGACGACAATAGAGAGTGTCTGCAAGCATACCGATCTCGATTCCCTTCCCTATACCTAACGCGATGTGCGTACTACGTCATCGCTTGTTGTGTTTATGCGATCGGTTAAATGTCGGTCGGATAGGTAAATACGTAAATGGCAGGGGTGATCGGTAAGCGCAATCCCTATCCATTTTACGTTCAAATTATGGATGTATCAAAGTAAACAATATGACAGCATTGTACATACAACTTTGTTGACTGATTAGCCGCCTCGTTTTAATTGCAGTTGTGTTTAATGCATCAGAAAAAAATTATTTTTAAGACCTGTCTCAGCATGGAATACATAACGCTAGGGGCACAAATCGTGCGTGAAATCGTTTTTGTTGTTTTCACAAAACATTATCAAATTCTTCAGTAAGATATATATGTGCTAAATCTCTAACACATATTCCGTTAAATTTGTACAAACTTACGAATATAAACAGGCAAATCAAAATCTTGTAAAAGGCGCTAAAATCCGCGCATCCTATCTTCGCTGTGATGTGCTTTTGTACATAATTCCAAAATGACTTTTTATGCATTAAGGTCTGTCCATTTGAGCTTGTGATTAGGACCACATATCCAGCTGAAAAAAGGCATAAATGTACGATACGTTGGCGAGTGAAACGCCGTGATGCAGACACTCCTGACGCTTACCTAGCTCCAACAATCGACACCGATTGCGGAGCGCGTTAGGGATAGAGAAGGGAATCGAGATCGGTATGCTTGCAGATACTCTCTAATACTGCGGAAATTACACTGGTTGCCTGTTAGGAGGCGTATTGAATTTAAGATACTCGTCCTTGTGCACAGGGCATTATACGATGGTACGTCTGAGTACCTTGCGGCACTATCACACCAATATACACCAAGCCGTTCCCTACCCTCTGCAAGGGGGTTACTCCTGCAAGTTCCTAGAGTGAACTTAGAACGATTCGGCCGCCGTGTATTTGCTTGTGCTGACCACACTCAGTGGAACAAATTTCCCATGAACATGCACAAAAACGGCAATCTCCCTCAATTTAAGAAACAACTAAAGACATTGTTCTTCTCCACTTAATGGGTTTTACATGACTGACATTGGACTTTAACACACTTTATTCAATTAATGTATCGTAGGAGTCACGTCCCCCGTGAACAATTTGTTTGGTAAAACGCTCAATGCAAGTATCATGGATTTGCGTACTTTAGTTTTTGTTTAATAACTAGTTAGTCAGGATTTTCGTTTTTATGACTGTTTTTTTTTAAAGTAATAACATTATTAGTAAATAATTACTACACTGTCTTTCCCTTCGTTTGTGTATGTGCGTGCGTGCGAGCGTTCATGCGTGTTATGTATAGGATATTAACAGTATGACGGAGCTATTCATGTGCTTCAACCTCCTTGCTGTTGGCTCTTATTGGAAAAGC
The DNA here is from genome assembly GCA_020002185.1 of Paraescarpia echinospica. NCBI lineage: Eukaryota > Metazoa > Annelida > Polychaeta > Sabellida > Siboglinidae > Paraescarpia > Paraescarpia echinospica. Next base: position 108,402 of record JAHLWY010000182.1, read on the forward strand.
GGGTGTCGGCAGTCTCCTAACCTCTTGAATCTTTTTATTTGCGAGTAAACAAAAAGGTAAGTTCTTATAAAACGCAATATCCAGTCCTCAGGACTATTCAAAGCGCTTTACACTTTACTCCCTGGCAGACCTGTTCAATCAAACACCATCTCGACTTCTCTGGGAAGCAATCGGCCACGTTGCAATTAATGCGCGAAGACTATTCGTACACAAATATACACCACTGTCTATATATAGCCAGGTACTCATTCATACAGCTGATTTAACTGAAGCAATGTAGACTAAATGAACTTTTCCAAGGTTCGACACCGCCGCACAGGCTTCGAACCCGAGCTCTCTCGCTCGACTGTCCGGAGCTCTTACCGCTGCGCTACTGCGCTTCACAAGAAAGTAGGGTTCAGGTCGATGGTCGGTGAACATTGCCATATATATCCATTTTCCAAGAACGCACCCGTCTTCATGGCGTCTGTTGAACGGCCGCAAAACGGAATAATTATATTCATCTGTCGAATAACATGAAGCACTGGCAGTAGCTATTCGTGATGCCGCACCAGTTCGGACTTGTCAGATATCGTTTATTATTCATACCTTCACCTGTATATTGACGCTGTGTTATCTGTTGCACTGAGTGCGGTCGATGATAACACATAATATATACTGGTACTATACATACCGGGGTTGTGGGTCAGGTTTCTCCGATATCAGCTGACATTCAGCTTTCGGTGTGCATCACTATTCTTAAGATTAAAGGCACTGATTCACATATATTGATTTGCCCGCAACTTGTTCTCGACATTTTAGTTAATTAATCCATGTTGTAGATTAATCAATATTTCTGTATAATTGCACAAAGCATATATGTACATAACTATCATGATGCACATGCGCATACGTTGTTTTGTGTTTAATTATCGTACATAATAATAATAATTCCGTTTCTAAATATATTGAGCTTTTTAAGTAAGTCAATACCAATCAAAGCGCTTCACATATTAAAATGGCATGGCGTGTTGACTAAGTAAAATGCTAAAATATAAATTAATTAAATCATTAAGCTAATATAAAAAAAACTATAAACAAAATTAGGGTGTAAAAATACAATTTCAAACAATGAAATTAAAAACCAATCAACACAATAACATATAAACCAGTATCATTTAGATGTGGCAGCCAGTGCTTGCATCAAGGCATGTGGTGCAGGCGAAATAGATGGGTTTTAAGTTGTTTGCGGAAAGCCGCCAATGTTCCAGCCGATCGCACACACTTTGGCAAGCTATTCCATATCAGTGGGCCTGTCACTGCAAAGCTGACCCGTCCGATGGTTCTCTTTGACAATGCCACCGCGAGAAGCGTTGCAGCAATCGCCGATCGCAATGCACGTGTGGGCGCATTGCGAACTATTGCAAAGTTGGGGTAGACCGGGGCTACGCCTTGCAGGATCTTAAATATGTAATTACATATCTTGAAGGTGATTCGCATTCTGATCGGCAGCCAATGCAGTGATTGCAGAATCGGCGTGATATGATCTCACCGTCTGATGCGGTTGATAAGGCGAGCGGCCGAGTTCTGTGCTCGTTGAAGTCGGTTGTTCTGTCCATTGTTCAATCCACCGAGTAGCGCATTGCAGTAGTTGAGGCGACTTAGCACAAGACAGCGTACCGCAGCATGGCGCGCTTCTCCCGTCAGCAGGTGACGAATTCTGCCTAACAGGCGTATATAGCAGTAGGCCGAAGAACAGTAGCTGGAGACAAGGTGGTCTAAATGAATGTGTCGGTCGAAGTAGCAGCCTAGATTTCTTGCACCATCAGTTGATTGCAAGGTAAGTCCAGGTAGTTCCAAGCTGGGGTTGCCATAAACAGGTAGATTGTATAGTGACTGCAGCACAATAAACTCAGTTTTGTCATTGCTGAATTTAAGTTGATGTATCAGCATCCAGGCTCTAATCTCGGCGATGCACTGGAAGAGCAGCTGTTTTGCGTTTTCCAGTTCATCAGACACCATAGCTGACATATAGCTGGACGTCATCAGCGAATCGGTGATAAAACACGTGATGTGTCTTGCAGATGTCAGCAATGGGTGTAGCATATGCGTTGAACTTCACTGATCCAAGTGCTGTACCTTGAGGTACACCGTGGTAGATGGGCTTTGCATTAGAAGAAGACGAACAACTCACACTGAGATCTGCCGGTCAAGTATGATCTAAACCAGTCAAGAGCCAAAGCGTTGATATTGAATCGTGACACCAGAGTGTTTAATAATTCGTCAATGTTAATCGTGTCAAATGTTGCACTCGTGTTAAGAAGGACCAGAATAACGCTACGTCATATTGTTGAATCGCTATATTCTATTAATGCACCAATATCACAAGCAGATTCCTTGTTATTATAAACGTTGGGATTGATCCGCTTTAGTACGAAGGATGTCCAGCTGTGTGTACATGATGGCACAACATGCACTCGCTTGCACACGCACGCACGCTCGCACACACGCACGCACACACAAACACTCAAACACATTCACACGCACACAGGCACACAGGCACACACCCACCCACCCACCCACCCACCCCCCACACACAAACACAAACACACACAAACATACGTGCTCTGAGTTTTATTTTATTGCTATACGTTATACAATTTGTTTTTCACAGTAAGCGATAATTTGTTCGTTCTGAACCACAGGCCAAGTTTATTTACTTCGTTGTTTACTACATTAGTTTCATCATCAGTGTTACTAGCCGAGTAAGAAATGTTGATATCATTTGCAAATATAATAATACAATGTTGACAATTCACATATGTCATTCATGTACAAAATAAATAGTAATGGGCCAAGGATTGATATGCGCGGGACTCCATATTTGATTTCTGATTGTTCTGAATTACTTTTGTTGTGGCATACATGTTGCCTACCGTTGGTATATAAGTTTTTATCCTGTCCATATCCATTATTCCTTAGTCCTTTGTACCGTAGTCCTTTATTCCGTAATCCTTTATTCCATAGTCCTTTATACCGTAGTCCTTTTTTCAGAAGCATTGCAATTTACTTAGCAATATTTTTGTTCAACGGAGTAAAATGTGTTTTAGGTAGATGAAGATAACAATCGTACTTTGGCATTTATCCACTGCGGAAGTAAGCTTTTCAACAAATTCAGTTAAAGTTAGAATGATTACTACTGAAGCCATATTGCCCATCTGTCAGCGTGTTTTTCAATGAGAGACGTTAGCCTTTTGTTAAATATATATGTATTTTAGAAAATTAATATAAAAGAGATTTAGGTATATAATTATAAAATTGATAAAGATGTTTCGACTTGACGTAAATACAGGAAAAACGTTTATAAATTTTATATAATTTGTAAATAATTCACTCTTCGATCTGTTAAAAGTGTTGGTTAGCGATTTTAAAATGTGCTTATTTACACGGTTAAGTGTTTCAACGTTGAACTCGTTGTGTCCGTCAATGTTAATCGTGTCGAATGCTGCACTCGTGTTAAGAAGGACCAGAATGACGCTACGTCATATTGTTGAATCGCTATATTCTATTAATGCACCAATAGCACAAGCAGATTCCTTGTTATTATAAACGTTGAGGTTGATCCGCTTTAGTACGAAGGATGTCCAGCTGTGTGTATATGATGGCACATCATGCACTCGCTTGCACACGCACGCTCGCACACACGCACGCACACACAAACACTCAAACACATTCACAGGCACACAGGCACACACCCACCCACCCCCCCACAAACACACACACAAACACACACACACGTGCTCTGAGTTTTATTTTATTACTATACGTTATACAATTTGTTTTTCACAGTAAGCGATAATTTGTTCGTTCTGAACCACAGGCCAAGTTTATTTACTTCGTTGTTTACTACATTAGTTTCATCATCAGTGTTGCCTGCCGAGTAAGAAATGTTAATATCATTTGCAAATATAATGATACAATGTTGACAATTCACATATGTCATTCATGTACAAAATAAATAGTAATGGGCCAAGGATTGATATGCGCGGGACTCCATATTTGATTTCTGATTGTTCTGAATTACTTTTGTTGTGGCATACATGTTGCCTACCGTTGGTATATAACTTTTTATCCTGTCCATATCCATTATTCCTTAGTCCTTTGTACCGTAGTCCTTTATTCCGTAATCCTTTATTCCATAGTCCTTTATACCGTAGTCCTTTTTTCAGAAGCATTGCAATTTACTTAGCAATATTTTTGTTCAACGGAGTAAAATGTGTTTTAGGTAGATGAAGATAACAATCGTACTTTGGCATTTATCCACTGCGGAAGTAAGCTTTTCAACAAATTCAGTTAAAGTTAGAATGATTACTACTGAAGCCATATTGCCCATCTGTCAGCGTGTTTTTCAATGAGAGACGTTAGCCTTTTGTTAAATATATATGTATTTTAGAAAATTAATATATAAGAGATTTAGGTATATAATTAAAAAATTGAAAAAGATGTTTTGGCTTGACGTAAATACAGGAAAAACGTTTATAATTTTTTTATAATTTGTAAATAATTCACTCTTCGATCTGTTAAAAGTGTTGGTTAGCGATTTTAAAATGTGCTTATTTACACGGTTAAGTGTTTCAATGTTGAACTCGTTGTGTCCGTCAATGTTAATCGTGTCGAATGCTGCACTCGTGTTAAGAAGGACCAGAATGACGCTACGTCATATTGATGAATCGCTATATTCTATTAATGCACCAATAACACAAGCAGATTCCTTGTTATTATAAACGTTGAGGTTGATCCGCTTTAGTACGAAGGATGTCCAGCTGTGTGTAAATGATGGCACATCATGCACTCGCTTGCACACGCACGCTCGCACACACGCACGCACACACAAACACTCAAACACATTCACAGGCACACAGGCACACACCCACCCACCCCCCCCCACCCCACAAACACACACAAACACACAAACACACACACACGTGCTCTGAGTTTTATTTTATTGCTATACGTTATACAATTTGTTTTTCACAGTAAGCGATAATTTGTTCGTTCTGAACCACAGGCCAAGTTTATTTACTTCGTTGTTTACTACATTAGTTTCATCATCAGTGTTACTAGCCGAGTAAGAAATGTTGATATCATTTGCAAATATAATAATACAATGTTGACAATTCACATATGTCATTCATGTACAAAATAAATAGTAATGGGCCAAGGATTGATATGCGCGGGACTCCATATTTGATTTCTGATTGTTCTGAATTACTTTTGTTGTGCCATACATGTTGCCTACCGTTGGTATATAAGTTTTTATCCTGTCCATATCCATTATTCCTTAGTCCTTTGTACCGTAGTCCTTTATTCCGTAATCCTTTATTCCATAGTCCTTTATACCGTAGTCCTTTTTTCAGAAGCATTGCAATTTACTTAGCAATATTTTTGTTCAACGGAGTAAAATGTGTTTTAGGTAGATGAAGATAACAATCGTACTTTGGCATTTATCCACTGCGGAAGTAAGCTTTTCAACAAATTCAGTTAAAGTTAGAATGATTACTACTGAAGCCATATTGCCCATCTGTCAGCGTGTTTTTCAATGAGAGACGTTAGCCTTTTGTTAAATATATATGTATTTTAGAAAATTAATATAAAAGAGATTTAGGTATATAATTATAAAATTGAAAAAGATGTTTTGACTTGACGTAAATACAGGAAAAACGTTGATAAATGTTATATAATTTGTAAATAATTCACTCTTCGATCTGTTAAAAGTGTTGGTTAGCGGTTTGAAAATGTGCTTATTTACACGGTTAAGTGTTTTAATGTTGATCTCGCTGTGTCCGTCAATGTTAATCGTGTCGAATGCTGCACTCGTGTTAAGAAGGACCAGAATGACGCTACGTCATATTGTTGAATCGCTATATTCTATTAATGCACCAATAGCACAAGCAGATTCCTTGTTATTATAAACGTTGGGGTTGATCCGCTTTAGTACGAAGGATGTCCAGCTGTGTGTACATGATGGCACATCATGCACTCGCATGCACACGCACGCTCGCACACACGTACGCACACACAAACACTCAAACACATTCTCACGCACACAGGCACACAAGCACACACACACCCACCCACCCACCCACCCACCCCCCACTCACAAACACACAAACACACACACACACACACGTGCTCTGAGTTTTATTTTATTGCTATACGTTATACAATTTCTTTTTTTTAGTAAGCAATAATTCGTTCGTTCTGAACCACAGGCCAAGTTTATTTACTTCGTTGTTTACTACATTAGTTTCATCATCAGTGTTGCCTGCCGAGTAAGAAATGTTAATATAATTTGCAAATATAATAATACAATGTTGACAATTCACATACGTCATTCATGTACAAAATAAATAGTAATGGGCCAAGGATTGATATGCGCGGGACTTGATTTCTGTTTGTTCTGAATTACTTTTGTTGTGGCATACATGTTGCCTACCGTTGGTATATAACTTTTTATCCTGTCCATATCCATTATTCCTTAGTCCTTTGTACCGTAGTCCTTTATTCCGTAATCCTTTATTCCATAGTCCTTTATACCGTAGTCCTTTTTTTAGAAGCATTGCAATTTACTTAGCAATATTTTTGGTCAATGGAGTAAAATGTGTTTTAGGTAGATGAAGACAACAATCGTACTTTGGCATTTATCCACTGCGGAAGTAAGCTTTTCAACACATTCAGTTAAAGTTAGAATGATTACTACTGAAGCCATATTGCCCATCTGTCAGCGTGTTTTTCAATGAGAGACGTAAGCCTTTTGTTAAATATATATGTATTTTAGAAAATTAATATAAAAGAGATTTAGGTATATAATTATAAAATTGAAAAAGATGTTTTGACTTGACGTAAATACAGGAAAAACGTTTATAAATTTTATATAATTTGTAAATAATTCACTCTTCGATCTGTTAAAAGTGTTGGTTAGCGATTTTAAAATGTGCTTATTTACACGGTTAAGTGTTTCAATGTTGAACTCGTTGTGTCCGTCAATGTTAATCGTGTCGAATGCTGCACTCGTGTTAAGAAGGACCAGAATGACGCTACGTCATATTGTTGAATCGCTATATTCTATTAATGCACCAATAGCACAAGCAGATTCCTTGTTATTATAAACGTTGAGGTTGATCCGCTTTAGTACGAAGGATGTCCAGCTGTGTGTACATGATGGCACATCATGCACTCGCTTGCACACGCACGCTCGCACACACGCACGCACACACAAACACTCAAACACATTCACACGCACACAGGCACACACCCACCCACCCCCCCACAAACACACACACACAAACACACACACACGTGCTCTAAGTTTTATTTTATTGCTATACGTTATACAATTTGTTTTTCACAGTAAGCGATACTTTGTTCGTTCTGAACCACAGGCCAAGTTTATTTACTTCGTTGTTTACTACATTAGTTTCATCATCAGTGTTACTAGCCGAGTAAGAAATGTTAATATAATTTGCAAATATAATAATACAATGTTGACAATTCACATATGTCATTTATGTACAAAATAAATAGTAATGGGCCAAGGATTGATATGCGCGGGACTCCATATTTGATTTCTGTTTGTTCTGAATTACTTTTGTTGTGGCATACATGTTGCCTACCGTTGGTATATAACTTTTTATCCTGTCCATATCCATTATTCCTTAGTCCTTTGTACCGTATTCCTTTATTCCGTAATCCTTTATTCCATAGTCCTTTATACCGTAGTCCTTTTTTCAGAAGCATTGCAATTTACTTAGCAATATTTTTGTTCAACGGAGTAAAATGTGTTTTAGGTAGATAAAGATAACAATCGTACTTTGGCATTTATGCACTGCGGAAGTAAGCTTTTCAACAAATTCAGTTAAAGTTAGAATGATTACTACTGAAGCCATATTGCCCATCTGTCAGCGTGTTTTTCAATGAGAGACGTTAGCCTTTTGTTAAATATATATGTATTTTATAAAATTAATATAAAAAACATTTAGGTATATAATAAAAAAATTAAAAAAGATGTTTTTACTTGACGTAAATACAGGAAAAACGTTTATAAATGTTATATAATTTGTAAATAATTCACTCTTCGATCTGTTAGAAGTGTTGGTTAGCGGTTTTAAAATGTGCTTATTTACACGGTTAAGTGTTTTAATGTTGATCTCGTTGTGTCCGTATCATGTTTTACTTTTGAACCCAAACACAATTTCAAGTCTTTCTCAGTAACGGAATGTGTATACATTGACTGTGTTACTATGTTTTTTTTACAAAGTATGTGGGCTTTGTTCCCGGACAGGGTTCCATGAGATTGGATAAGTTTGTACCTATGTAAACAAAGAAATTGTTGAAATGGTTTGCTATATCTTGGTTGTCTAACATTACTCGAATGTTATCGTACATTATAGTGTCCCAGTTTATATCAGTTAAATCATGATCAAACATGTTGAAAGAGTCCTCGTCTAATTTTCTGCAATATTTATATATGTTTTTCACGTAAGGATTTCTATGGGGGTTATCGCTGGTAGCGTTGGAGGAAACATTGGCTGCACTCCACTGAACTTTCAGCTCAAAATACGTGCTTGGCTGCAAGACTAATATTAATGTGTGTTCAGTGTCATACAGCTTTATTCAGCTTTGTTCAGCTTTATACAGCTTTATACAGCTTTATACAGCGTCATACAACGTTATACAGCTTCATACGGCGTCATACAGAGTCATATAGCTTCATAGAACGTCATACAGCGAGCGGCCAATGTTGCATACAGTGCCAGCCGCAGTTGGAGGCGCGGTGCTGCATGGAAAGGCGCGTTGGTTGAGAGAGAGCAGTGGGTAGTTTGGTTTATTGAGGCCGCTTGTAAACTGTGGTCTGGGCGCAGTGTCCGACATCAGGCTGAAAACGTCAAGGGTCTACCGGGTCTGCAACCTGAATAATTTTAATGATCGGCAATTTTTATATATCATAACTGATTCTGGTGTAGGATAGTATACATAAAACATCTACTAGAATACCAACGTTGACGGTATACTGCGTGCCAAACTGCGTTTAATAAGTGTAAAATGATCATGCAAACGCTAAAATTTAATACAAAATTTTCAAATCATAAATACTTTTTATAGAACATTTTGATCAACAAAGAAGTGTGTTCGCATACACAACGTAACGAACGCCAAATATAGTAGTAGTAGGTCCTGCTTTGGATATACATGTGCTTACTTTTACTTAGGAGAAATGTTTCAAATGCGATATATATTATGTGTGTGTGTGTGTGTGTGTGTGTGTGTGTGTGTGTGTGTGTGTGTGTGTGTGTGTGTGTGTGTGTGTGTGTGTGTGTGTGTGTGTGTGTGTGGGTGTGTGTGTATGTAGAAACGGTTTTTAGGGCTGTTGTCAAAATATAAATATATATTTGGAACATTGTTGTCTACGTGGTACTTGTCAATGTTTCTGGGTGTTGTCTGACGAACTTTCTGACTTCCCGTTACCAATATTCCTTAGGCAAGAGATTCTTGAATAAATCAGGGCACTTGCTAACAGTTAGTTAGCCCTTCAACAATATTTATTTCATGTGATGCAGAAACAAACGTTAAACATGTTGACTTCATGACCCGTTGATTATAATGGGAATTGAAACGGCGACCAAAATATTACAAATTGGGACCCCAACGACATGGTCACAACTGCATGGTTAGAATGAAAGTTCCCTAATGTTTATTCAGATTCTTTGCAAACATCGCGCTTCCTTCACTTCCGTGATCGAGCCTACTTGGAAACGCATGTTGAAACTAGGCGGTTGGGAAAGCGCCGAACGGTGCCTCCACCTTGCGGAATCAGGGCCGAGTTCAGAATTCCTGGCGCGACACCCCGCGACATCGCGGTTCGCAGCCGGAAAAAGAAATGATATAGTGGTATAATAGCGAAGGCGAATGAGGACTAACAGCCTAACCGCATGTTGTTGGAATTGGGTATTGATGTCGTCTGGTTCCCTCAATCACGTCCGGTGAAGACAGTAAGTGGGACGAAGAACCATTGATTCAGCAAACATTCGTACGTTTGTGAACATGTTCATCACGGAGGAAGAATAATTGTGGGGGTCGGTGTAGTATAGTGCTGATTCTGAGATAATCATGTTTTTTTAAGTTTTATGGCTTCACTGCCTATGCTTAGGTGCAAGAATATGCAAGTATGTGACGCCCTCTGTAGTTTACTGTGTAACTTCTAAATTTGTGGATTTATAGATATGTGGCTTAGCACTATGTTGGTATATCTAACTAATTGAGTGTGGGTTAGCACTATACTCCACCAACCCCCTCGATTAAATAACGACATTTTCTTACACAACTAGAAAATTCGAGTCGCATCACGTGTCTAACGTCTGAGGAAGGGGTGTCAACAACAACTCACCTCAACAACATTGACGTAACAGGCAACATCAAGTTCGCGTACGAAGAAGAATGAGGTGTCACTGCCGTTCCTAGACACACTACTGCTTCGGAAAGAGGGTGTAACTGTCAAACTCCTAGTGTATCGGAAGAAGACACACACACAGCAGTATCTGACCTTTAGTTCCCACAATCCGCTACACCAGAAACTGGGTGTCATCAAACATTCCTGGACAGATGCTACAACATCGTAAGTGAGCCAGAGGATAGAGAGAAAGAGGAGGACCACATCACCCTGGCGATAACAACTATGTCATGGACTGGGAGGGTGCCAGAGTTGTTGATAGCGAAACAGACAGGCGATGTGAGTCGACTTTGCTGGATGAGGAATCAGAAAATGTTGTTATTTATCAGCACATCTGTTTTTACAATACATCAGGGATAGACTTTTAAGCCATTCCCTTTTAACTTGTGTGATATATTCCTGTTTGCTCTGACACCTCTACCTTTCCCTGTATATTCGCGGCGTCTTGTCTACATCCTACGCCGCACTTCTACATATACACGCACTTCATTGGTAACCAATCCACCAGTCCACCAATGTACGCAAAGCACCGGCATGCTTGATATCCTTCACCTCAAGCATGGTGTTAGACACCTCTTTCTGGTGACCAACCGCGCGACGTTTATCCACACATCGTTGCGGCGCTTCTCTCCTAGAACGTGTCTATTTTTCGTTAACAAAATGATGAATAGAGAATACAGTCATGAAAGAAATATTTGCCAAATGTTAGAAAACACACAGCATCGTTACATAAACACACTAGCGCGTTCGCAAATACTCGTTGTTTGTTAAAAATCAAAATGACGAAGGTCGAAGAGAATATGAAGTTTATGTCCATATATAGGCCCTAGTCGTGATATTGTACAATTGTAAAATAATAGTCCTATTGCTATGCTATTGGCATGAGGGTAGCCATAAGCATTATTGTGTCTGCGACTACCCCACATTGCCAAGTCGGCGGCGTCGGTGACGACGACGCGTACACCCAAACACTAGAATACAGCTACGTGGAAGACGAGAGGGAAGGAACATGACGCCGGTCTCGATAATTAGTGCCGCGATTATGCACAGAAACGGACCCTATACATTGCGACAGTATTACGCCGACATCACACTGCTATACATTGTCCGTATAAGTGGCATGACGATCATGTTCATGTCCACCGATAGGCCCTAATCGCGATACGAAGTCTCACGCCACGTTTTCGTTATGGAACAACTGGGAACAGGAAGTAACTCTGAGCCTCCATGGGGTATGGTACGTTGTTTTGCTTTGGGTGTAATCACAGGAATGAAATATAAGCCTGAATAATGTCCCGGTTACTGACTGATGGAAATAAACCAAAGCTGTTGAAAAATATTAGCAAGTATCTATGTTTCTGTAATCGTTTTTAGCGTTGACTATAGCTGAATACCTATAACATAGTTCGGGCGATATGTGGCGTCAGGCAGACTAAATTACTCCGTCGGATGTACACATCTCGCTAACATAGCTCATCTCCTAGGCAACGTACAGATGTGATGTTGGTGTCATTGTAAGGTTTTATAATTGTATATATATATAAACAACGAATCGTACATCAACATTAAAAAAAATCCTTTGATCTTTGACTTGACTAGAAACAAAAACATGTATCCTCCGATTTCGGTGATTTATGATATCTCGAAACATACATATAGTTTGATCATGTGCATTTGAATACCTTAGATGTGCAATTGTAAACACATGTCTTACGTCACTGTAGTGCAGTAATATAGGAACTAATGATACTGATAGTGCTTTGTTAGTATGCAAATGGTTTAGAATTTGCTATTTTTCACCTCCATTATTCTACATACATCAGCATCTACAGGGGTTGGTGTACTTAACACGTGTAAACAGTATGTGGGCATTCCATACTAAGTTAATAAAAAAAAACACGTCAGTAGTAGCATTGGGTTTTTGGAGGGGTATCCTGCGGCGTTTTGCAGTATTTTTGAGCGATACTAGGGAGGTTTCGACGGCCGCCCCCCTGAGCAAAGTGAGTAGTCACGTGACCGTGTGTATAGCGCCCCCTAGCGGAAAGAAGTGTACCTAAGCGTCCGTAGCGCCATCTAGCGACTCGGGCGGGTAGGGCGGGCAGGCGGGCGGGGGCGGGTATGGAGGTATGTGTACATATGTATGTGCGTGTATGAAAGAACTAACGAAACACAAGAGTATACGAGTGCACGCGTATTTTATTGAGGAAAGATACAAGCGTATAACATGAAACCGTGTTTTATTAAGCGAACATCAAGACTTGTGGGTGAGTGAACACCGCGTCAGAGGTCGAGAGCTTAGGGGTCAATACGACCACGCCAGTGGCTCGTAGGATGACGATGGTAGTACGACTTACGGGTGAGCGAACACTGCGCCTGAGGTCGTGAGCTTACGGGTGTGTAACCACCGCGCCATAGGCTCCAATCGTATAATGACGATGATGATGACGATACCTGTTCGTTAATGAAACACGGTTATCGCAGTTGTTTAAGCCAATCGAATACACGGCAATCGTTTGCTACCAGATCAGTGCCGAAACCGTTTACGAAATCCTTCATGACAAGTCCACGACAGCGAAACATGAGATAAGCAACACAGTATTGTCCGCAAACGTTAGACACAGGACTCTGCAGTCGCTTAGAATTATGAGTCCACGTTACACAATGTTTATTCAAGAAGCGACGGAACTCGACGTGCCGTGGTGGCAAGCCGTACGAGCAGAAGTATTCGCCGCATCCGTTGGCGTCTACGTACATCGCTATCCAATGTTCACCGGGTTTACCCGCGTCGTGCGTGTTGCACACGAAGGCAACGGGGTAAGTGTCAATCCGTAGTTCGAGGAGTACGTCTTTGGGTACGATCCCACGGATGATGGCACGGGCGTGTGAATCGAGGCCGAGTAGGCGAACGAGCTGCTGGGTTTCCATCTCAGTAGTCGTAGATGACGTTGCGACTCTTGTCGATCTCCAGCACGTTCTCGAACTCGGCGTAGGCGATGACGTTCACAGTGGTCGTCAGCGCGTCGCGGAAATTAATCTCGACGCGCACGTTGCCCTTTTGTACCAGATGGAAGCAGCAGTCGTCGCACGCATCGGGGGTGAGGTCCACGCCGAAGAAGGTGTAGCCGTGTCGGAAGTCGGCACGAGACAAGCCGTTGCCTTCGTCCTGCCACACCTTACCCGTCGAGGTGAACAGGTTATGGTAGCACCTGACAAAGAGGTCGTCGTCGAAATTGGGCTGGAAAGGTTTGGAGGGTATCTGTCGTCCGTCGACGTACACGGCGAGGAAGTTGATGTGGTTGTTTTTAGCGCGAAAGGGATTTCTGGTGTAGCTTCCGTTGTAGGCGTCGTTGTCGATGCAGCACAGCACGAGACGTTTCGGAAGAGCGCCAAGAAAGAGATTCTCGTGCGTGTGCGAGCGGGTACCTGCGGGTATGGAGTAGACCTGGCATTCGACGGGTCGCATCGGATACTTGGCGGTGGTTTTTTCGAAGGCTTTGATGTGAGCCATCTGCACACTCGGATTCAGGGTGATCTTCTTGACGAACAGTGTAGCGTTGACGATCTGTGTCTTGTAGCCGGGGTTGGCTCCGCCGGCCATGAGTGCGAACGCATCCTTGCTGCGCACCAGACGTATCTTGACCTCGACGCGGTTGACGAGGAGTTTATCCTGGAGGAAGAGGTCGACGTGGAGACGACCCATCATGTCGACCACGCGACTCCGATCGATCATGTTGCGTCTGGCGACGAACCCCGCGTTGGCTGTTGGGTCGGCGCCGTCAATGACGACGGCGTCCATACGATTGGCCGTGTCCTTGTACCACATCTGACTCGTCAGTTGCGTCTCCTTGGCATCGTTGCCGTAACTGAGCAGCGTCTCTATGTAGGCGCGGTACGGGTACGTGTTGGTCGAGGGAGTCACGAGCGTTCAGTTCAGGTAGACGTCGACCTGACTGAACAGTGAATGGAGCCAGTTATTCACGGGGCCGACGGGATCGGCGGCGTCGAGATCGGTTCCGTCGGCACGCGTCACCTTCGCCTGAACGTGTAGCGTCGTGCTGGCGAGATCCAGGTAGTCGTCTCCCGAACCGGGTATGACGAATTCGATCGGTCCACCCGAGTCGAGCGAGGACATCGGTTGGTGGTGGACCGTGTGACTAGCGATGACGCCGGTCTGAGTCGGAGGCACGGTGAAGAGATCGAGTTCGCTCTTGAGACCCTCACACGATAGTTTATGAACGAACGCCATCGTCGAATATATCGGGCTCACGACGTGTCGGTTGCTTCCTCTTGCGTCTCCCGGCTGTACTGACTCGTTTCGCAGCGGACGCGCGTCTTATACGCTTACGCGGTCGAACACCAGGGGTCAATAGGTCGCTCATCATGTCTCTACCGGCAGCGGTGACGCGTCGTTTGGCAGCCGTTTTGATGTTCTGTCCCGACAGGACGTCGTCGGCTATGCGTGCACCTGTCGACACCGCTCTCCTTCCCAACGCCACGGCACCTCTCTTGACGAGTGGCATGACGCTATGTAGTAGACCTCCGAATATATATACTCTTTCATTTATTCCTCGTTATACACGGTTTATAAACAATTTTCACACCCATCTTTCAGTATACAATATAGGCAGACTTACCTATCACTTCGTCAATACATCATTCAGTTTACTTCTTTATCTCTCATGATACACCTTTTAAAACTTTTCTCTTTGAACTTTCGTTATTACTCGTCAATACATCATTCAGTTTACTTCTTTATCTCTCATGATACACCTTTCATCAACTTCCATGGCTACTCACTCCACCACCAGGGGGCGCTACATACACTCACACATACGGTCACGTGACTACTCACTTTGCTCAGGGGGGCGGCCGTCGAAACCTCCCTAGTATCGCTAAAAAATACAGCAAAACGCCGCAGGATACCCCTCCAAAAACCCAATGCTACTACTCACGTCCGTCTTTGATGAAACTTGGTGTGTTAGCTTGTGGGTAGGATTCTATGTTTTAATGTAAATTTAGGTTAATCTGATCTTCTTTTCCAGAGACAGAGATTTTCGTAGTAAGTAAGCAACTGATTTTGAAGATTTTGTTTGTCTTTTGCTTAGGTGCAGTTGCAATGGATCACAGCACGTCTTTACGTCACCCAGTCTACACTAGTAACACTTCCAGAACTTGCCATTACAGTTGGCCCTCTTCACTTATGTACATCTGAGCCAATGAAACAATAATGCCAAAAACTCTACATATGGCAGATTGATCTGGGAGTAGGTACCATGGCTAAATATTATTAAATCATTGTTAATGTGTGGGGTATATATATATTACAAATATCACATATATATAATATATTTATACACTTGTGTTAGCACTATATATATATACATATATATATGTATATATATATATGTATATATATATATGTATAAATATATATAGTGCTAACACAAGTGTTTCATATAGAAATATTAACTAGCAATAGCAAGATGATGGAATACAAATCATCATTGTGTTAAGAAGTTAGATTACAATTATAACAGCATACTATGCCACATATTAGGCACATGCTAACCACGATATAATTTAGGTACCTACATATAGGTATTTTATAATAAGAAATCCACGTATATGAAATGTTATTTTATGTATCCGCTAGCTGCAGGTCATCGTATTATTTATTAAAAATAAATATACGAACATATACAGATAATTACCGTATGTGCAGAGAGTATGCAGAGAGCAAAACAGAACGTTTTATGTGTTCGTATTGAAAAATCATGGTACTAATTAAGTTCTTACAACATAATAAAACTTTGTGATTGTTGTCAATTATGTTTGCTTCAAAATAAAAAATGTACACAATCTGAACTTACATGTTTTTTGCAAAGTTAAGTCAAATGTCAAACTGTTTTTTTTAAAATAAATATGTGTTCTTCCTTCCAATTATGATGTTTGTTTGACTTGATTGAATGTGAACAACGATAGTCAACTGGAAGAGCATTAAAATGACACCAACATCATCATCGTAAGATATCTAGGAGTGAAGTTGTGATAAAGGTTATATCTATACCTGATGGCTTTCTAGGTATATATATATATATATATATACGTATTTATATATATATATACGTATATATATATATATATATATATATATATATACCTAGAAGGTCATCGGGTTGTAAAGGTCGGGTCAAACTTTCATGACCACCATATTTGCAAAGGAAGGACTGATAGACCTAACATTTATATAAAATCGTGGACACATGCACATAAACCAACACACCAAATTTCATCAAAACAGACATGTAAGTTTTACCGTTTTTGATTAATTTGGTATGGAATGCATCCATACTGTTTACACATGTATGCATATGTTATGTTATTAAGTACACGGTAAACCAACACATGCAGATAATGATATAAATGGGTAGAGTATAATGGAGATAACAAAACATAGCAAATTCTAGGAAAGCAGCGTCCGTTTGTATTGTGACAGAGCATTGTTACTGTATTGAGTGTCATGTTTCTACATATTACAGCATTAGCGTGACGTAAGAAATGTGTTTAATATTGCATAACTACTAAAATACTCAAACGCCTATGATCAAACTTTCACTGATGATTGCTAAATATGTATGTTTCAGCATCAATAAAATCAGCAAAATCGGAGGTTAAACGTTTTTTCTAGGTCAAGTCAAAGGTCAAACAATTTGTTTTAATAATTTTACGTTGATGTGTGGTTCATTGTCTACACGGATATATAACTGCAAGAGCTTTAAAATGACACCAACATCACATCTGTAAGTCGCCTTGGTTGGAGTTATGACACCTCGAAGGTCATCAGGTATCAAGGTCGGTTCAAATTTTGACGACATTTACCTCTGGAAAGGAAGGTCAGATTGACCTAAAATTAGGTTGGTAACACTCATAAAACGACACACCAAGTTTCATCAAACGTAATGACGGATGTGTAATTGTCACCCTGTTTTAACCGACTTGAAATGTCATGGAATGCCCCAATAATTAACTTAACAACAGTCGAACCTATTTGTTGAATGTTCGTCAATTGGTTGAAAATTACATATACATTTCAGGGATATATCAGGTAATGAATAACGTGTATGTTTTTGTTATAGCTTAAATTTGCGAGCTGTTGCTCACCAGTGGCGACCAAATATTGTCATGGCGAATTATTTTTTAAATAATGGGCGCCAACTTTCGAGTATAAAGATTTTGCATGGTGACAGAGGATTGTCATTGTATTTAATGTAATGTTCATACACAATATAGCACTAGCGTGACTTAAATAATGGACTCCAACTGGCGAGTATAAAGATTTGCTAAATGTTTAAATAATATGATCCAGGAAATCATCAGCCACCACTTGGGTAGGGTGGTAAGTGGACAGCAGCCTAGGCTGACAATGTCATCATTCACCTGAAACACTTGAGCACTACAGACTTTACCAAGTCAGTTTGATTAAAGGAAAACAAAAAGCAACGTTTTGGTGTTAAGCATCTAAAAGAGTTAATACAAACTAACAATTTCCAACTACAATAAATTTTTAACGTCAGCGATTTACCAGGAAAACATTTTTGAACACACAACTACCGAATTTCTATGGACTACGCCATTGTTAGAAGAAAGTGACGTCACACTGTCGTAACTCGCTTCGTAATTTTTTCTGCGTACTATTTGTTCCCAACTCCGTTAGGTGGCGCTATGGTAAGTTTACCAATTAAACTATGTGCGCATGCGCTGTGACTGTGAAAATAAGATGTCTTTCCAATTCTTCGGAAGACAACGAAAACCAAATCGATTTCGAAGCAGCTGGATACCGGTTTGAACCACAAAAACAAGGGCCTGTGTTGGAAGATAGGGCAGAGGCGCGTGCCGGTGGGCACGAACAGGAAGGCCCACGGGCAGTAGAAATGTCGATGCGCATACCATGCCGAGATGAAATTGACTGGTGTCGGTGTGGAAAATGCCGCAGCGATCTCCTTGTTCAGGAACAAGAACTGAATATGTCTGCTGCCAGGAGGCGGTTGCTACTCGACAGCAACGCTGTTGGTGAAGGTAATTATTAATCTGTTTAGTTTATTGTTTAAATAACCGATGAGCCTAAGTTCCGGCTGCGTATGAACAGCGAGAGATGATCGCTCGGGCCGGGACACGTCACTTGTCATACATTGGGGATTGGTTGACTTTTAACTTAGTTAGATCTGTTTGAAATTTGACATGTCCATTTTCGAATACCACCCATGGCTGTACCCTCACATTTTAAAAGAAATGTAGTTGAATGGTTCCATGATTCATGTGAACCAAAATTCTACAGGGCAGAGCTATGATAAAAAATAAGCAGGAATTAACTCCCCTTTTGTTCTACCCCCGTCGACACTTTTCACATTTTTAACTTAATGCATACTGCAATTTTTCTGCCCAAAGTTTACATTGGCTCTTATGAATAAAATATACCTTGACAATTTTTCAGCCAGAGCCCCCATTTGTTTTGGTGACAAAGAAAATGACCACCGTTTTGTGCAAATATTGACACATTTCAAAACGGCCTTCCTTAATCTGCATGATATTTCTATGGACCCAGGTATAATACTGGGATGAATACAGTTAGAGGATCGTGATGCATTCTTTGTGAAATCTGTTCAGAATAACAATCCATGTTTGCTTAACGTTCGTGTAAAACTATTATTTAAATGCTTAATTATTTGTTACAGGTGGACTGCTGTGCATTTCAAACAGCAGGGGATTTAGAATTCTTTGTTTGGAGCAGGCTGCAGAATGGGAATTAGACCGTCCAACAAACAAGTACGTATATATGTGCATGCATTGTTACAAGACCAGTGAAATGTGTTGTTAAATATTTATTGAAATGTATTAATAATGAACACAATACAACATAATAGTAGCACTAGCAATACAAATATATATAGATAATTTTATCAGCAATCTCATGCCTGATGCCCAAATTATTAACAATCTTCTAGGGAAATTACTTAGTGGACTTACCATACTTCATCTACCATCCACATGCTAAGCAAATTCACATCATTGAACTGACTACCATTTGAACCTAACATCAAGAAAGATCATGTATTAAAAAGTAACAAGTATGTCGCACTACTCCATGATGTAAACAATAACGGAATATAATCAGAATTAACATGCATTGAAATAGGTTGCAGAGGCTATGTATCTCAACCCAACAAATCTAAGACTGACAACTTCCTTAAAATCTCTTGGAATAAAACCACCAACAAAACAACTAATTCAATCGTATGCTTATCTAAACTAGCCCTGCTAACACCATTCACCCTTTCTAAATGTAAAGACAAACCACACTGGTTTGACCCAAGACTAATTTAAATATGATGACCATCACCCTAATATGACAATAATATCAAAATAACATTTCCCTCAACAGCAAGTAATCCTACATAAATGTGTTCATTTTCAATATGACTTACTTTAACCGTTAGTCATTACTTACCTTAGCCTGCTACAATATACTACTATACATAGCTATTTACTGTATTCACACATGTACTTGGGTTATCGTTTCACACTTTATTGTATTCTACTGTATGAATAAAGTGATACTCTCTCACTACAGAACAAATTATAATGGTTCCACTTAAGTTATCATAACGTATAGGTACAGTGTTTGTTGCACCGTCATAATTTGTTCTGTAGTTCAAAATTATCAATATTTGCCTTATTCCAGATGAACACATGTTTAATGGTAAACAATTTATATGAAGGAATGGTGCCGTTATAGAACCGATTTTTATATGTCATTTATTTACAATGTCATATGTTTATTTGAGCCTAATTTATTTCAGATCTATCAGGTGGGCTGCATACAGACAGTTTACCTGGTGGATCCATGGCAAGCTGGGACGAAGGTACAGAGAGTTCTACCAGCATGCGCCAGCCATGGAATAACATCAACGTTCCCTGCCCCCGATGGGAGACAACACGAGGGATACCACGCTGGACTTGAAAACTAAACTAGACAATGTACATGTGACCTATTGAAGGTGTAGGTGGGTGGTGGCAGTATTTACTGTTTCTTTACAAATTGACTGACTCGAGGACGTGGTCGGTAGTTCCACGCCAGAGCAGACAGCATCAATCTAGCTTTCATTTCTACAGTGAAGAATAGTATATGCAGTATTCTAATAAAATGTCTGCAAACAACTGGTGTAACACACCAGTCTATATGTTGTTAGTAAGCTGCTGTTATTTACCTTATGACTGTAGCATTCAGTTAACTTTAAAATGCTTTTCCTGTGTAAAGTGTTGGTTGTTTTTAGTAACAATACAATGGCCAATCATGGTAATCGTACTGGTACATTAGTAAAACGATACTGATCCTTACAAATAAGGCATTCCATCATCACATTCCTTCACATAATTTATTATAACTTGTTTTTGTCTTCTTAATTTCTGTATCTACTGTATATACAGTCACTGTATTTTGATATCATGTTTTGATTTTATATTTCTTTAATAAAATTGGTGATAATGACACAAGTGCTCTTATTTATTTCATTACAGACAATTGCATTCTGGAATGTAATTATTACACGGAGATGTAATTTATTACACTCAAGTAATTGTACTCATAAATGGAATAGGTAGGGTGATACAGAATGAGCACTATCCATCTGTGTATTCGCCCCTCACATCTGAGTGACTAAACTACTGAAAAGTTGGTCATCAGGAACTTTGACTATGTAACATTTTTGGTCCCATACATAAGTCGGTGGTCCACATATTAACACATAACATGTGAACAGCATTTACATTATCAGTTTTGGAAATCTGAATAAACACATTTACTGATAAGGTAGTAGTCATGCTGTCTGCTACTTTTGAGTAGCCATCCTGAAAAAACGAGTTGGATGCCTATGAAATGCAGTAATTTCGAAAACTTATTATAATGTTAGTTATGCATTGGAGCAGATTTAGTGTATTTGGGATTCAAGTCGGTGACTGGAATTCACCTTGCACTACTTGGGTCGTGGTCCCTACTCATCATCTACTGATTGCAAATCTAAAGGTTACTTGTTGCTTTGGACATGCCTCAAATAAATATAATGAATACATATTAAGTTTGGTACTTACTTCAGCAACTGTGCGTCACCGTTGTATGTTGCACAACACCACCACAGATGGTTTGATACATTGTGTATCCAATGAAGGAAATCCTCGCATCCCTTGCCTCGGACCTTCGCAGGAAACTTGCGGTTGATGCCTTTCCCCATGTGCCACATCATGGTGGTGATCGAGCTGAAATGCAAATTACAATTATTTATATTTTTGATCCAAATTCAAGATATTTTTACAACAGCTGTTACCTGTTTTTGCTATTAGTGTACAAAAAAAAACTTAGTGAAGATGTGTGCACATGGTATATAATTAAAGATATTTCGACAATATATGATTATTGAGTGATGCCAGTATTTTTATAATACAAACATGCTGTATCTGGTGAGCTCATTGATAACTATATTTGGATCACATAATTACTCCTAGAGATATCCTTCCAAATGCTGAATTTAAATGTTTTTTTTAAAGAAAATGGCCATCAAATGTGGCATAATGGATAAAAATTACTTTATTTGACACCCTTATTCCATGGATAAGAGTGGTTTAAAGGTATGTAATTGTTGTAAAATTATATAAATTCACAGTAAACATAATAAGCTATCATAATCTCGCATAATTTTTTTTTTTTTCTAAAAAAAAACACTTTCACCTGGGTTGTATCCCTTAAATAAAATTGAGTAACATTATGTAATTTTACTAAATACAAATGAAGCCATTTTAAACGTTTTACAATAGAGTATATAGTGATATTCTTCGTCACATAAACAGTATGCACACATAATTATATACGAAGTCCAATTATATAACATCACGACATTTAACAAGATTTAACAATATTGCCACCCAGAGACTTAACTCTAGGTGGCAGGTGGACAAGGAAGCCCTTTGGCTTATCGAGAGTCCGACCCTTTTATCTATGTGTATCCCGCCCGTCTGAGGTATGTGTCGATTTTATTTTTAAACATATTCACGCTACTAGCACCCACACAATCAGCAGATTATCTGTTCCATTCATTTACAGTCCTTTGTGAAAATGAAAACTTTCTTATATCTAATCTACCCTGCTCCTTTGCTAATGTAACTTCATGTCCTCTAGTCCTTCTATCTTTCTTAACTGAAAAAATATATTTCTATCAATATTTTCATAACCATTCAATATTTTAAACACTTCTATCTGATCTCCTCTCAATCTCCTGGTCTCTAGTGTTGTTAAACCGCATTTTTAGGCGTATTTCGTAACTAAGATCCCTCAGTTTTGGTATCATTTTAGTTGCTCTCCTCTGCACTCTTTCTAGCATATCTATGTCCTTCCTGCGATATGGCCTCCACGCTTGAATACAATATTCTAAATGAGGTCTAACTATTGTTTTGTAGAGCGGTATTATTAGCTCTTTTTCCTTATACGTTATGTTTCGCCTAATTAATCGAAATATTTGATTTCCCTTTGAAGCTGCAATTCCGCACTGCTCTGAAACCTTCATATCAGCACTTATGGTTAACCCTATGTCCTTTTCTTTTACAGTAGTACTTTGTACAGTACCCCCCATTGTATATTCTACCTCTTCGTTCCCATATCCATTTAGTTTCAGCAGTAATATTTGATGTGGTTCTTTGTCGAAAGCTTTTTGAAAATCTAAGTAGACGATTTCTACTGGTGATCCCTCATCTACCCACTTAGTGATGTCTTCCAAAAAACATAACATATTTGTTAAGCATGACCTCGCTTAAAAAAAAACCATGTTGAGATGGGTTTATCAAGTTTTGTTTAACAAGAAAATCCACCATGTGATCTTTAATTAGTCTTTCTAATAATTTGCAAATCACTTGTTAAACTCACTGGTCTATAGTTCTCTGACTTGTTTCTCGAACCTTTTTTAAATAACGGTATAATGTTTGCCTCTTTCCATTCTAAAGGAACCACTCCCTCTTCTAATGACAAGTTGAAAACTGTTGCAAGCGGTATGCTAATTTGTTCTACAATTTCCAATAGTAGTTTGGGCGGAATCCCATCCACTCCAGGTGTTATATTATCCTTCATAGCCCTTATTTTCTTAACTACCATTTCCGGGGTTACAATTAATTGTCCTAAATAGTCTGAATCTGCCCCCTTGAACTTAGCCTCTGGTACTGGCAGTGAACTAGTATCTTCTCTGGTAAACACTGAACTAAAGTACTCATTCAGGTCTTCTGCCATTAAGAATCCCTCTGATATTATATTTCCAGCACTATCTTCTAGAGGACCGACCTTATCTTGAACTTTCTGTTTGCTTCGAACATACGCATAAAAACTCTTGCTGTCATGTTTTATATTACTAGCTAATTGTTGTTCATAGCTTCTCTTTGAATTTCTAATTACAGCTGTAGCTTGGTTAAGTGCTTCTTTATAACTGTTGTAGTCTTCATCATTTCCAGTATATCTATATGACTTCCACATCATTTGTTTATACTTAATTTTTGCAATGGCTTCTTTCGATAAGTGTTTCTTTTTGGACCGTTTCCCTTGTTTTTTGAAGGGTACAAATTTATCGACTATGCACTTAAATGATAGGCCAAACATTTCGATATATGACAATGTCTAATGCAATATTATTGAATGCTGAACGTATTTTTGTTCATTTAACACAAAATACAGTAAGTTTTGCAATGTTATTATAAACGACAATCATTCCAGCCCATGTTAATCCGTTACTGTAATATCGCTCACGCGACTTAATTGCCGTTAACTTTTGCTATTCGGCTATCTTTTAAAGACTAAACTCTTTATGGTGCAATATAGTACATTCTGGTACTGTTCTAGATTGCCTCCAGCATACCTTGCATCTCAGATGTCAACAGATTATAATTGGATACCAAGTAACTCGGTACTAACCTTCTTGCGATCGATTTCTCGGCGGCGGCGCGTTTGATCGAAAATATGCGTCGCTTCGACGGCTGAGGTCCGTGACTAAAATATCGTAGGCACTGCACCTGGCTTCAAACATCGACGTCGGCGACGTTTTGCCGGATCTTGTGTCATTAACTGACGATATAGATTTCCTTCGAAGCCCGTTTCTTCAAAATGATCTGAACATAGTGCGTTGTATTTCGAAGGCTTCCAACCAGCCCGTCCACAGTTGTGATTCCACTATTTCAATTCTGGCTCATTATCCTTCGCTGTACTATTGTTACAACCGTATGTAGAGCAGTATGGCACATTGCAAGTGACGTTTTCACTGTAAGCTCAACTTATACTAATATAAGGAACAGCATCCCATGAACATGAACCAACTACGCGAACTACACAAGACAGTGTGTCGTACACGGCAAAAATAATGCTGCTCGTTTATTGGTTGCTTTCGGCCAAATGAACGCGTCATCGGTAAGATGGCAGTCTACATGTCATCGCAGATTTCGTTAGAATCTTCCACTTTAAGACTACATTCCTAGTAAATCACTGAACTGAAAATTGTGATTGTAGATGCAAATGGTTAGTTTGTGCTAACTCTTTTAGGTGCTTAACACCACAACGTTGCCTTTTGTTTTCCTTTAAGATTAATAAGTAACATCCTGAATGTAACTGTATTCCTAGGCATTTAAGTTGGATTATCACTATATCTACTTCTGAGAAAGGCGTGATTGGCCAAAATATGGAATGGGGCGATGGCGCGGGGGGTAGGTGTTATTAATCAAATCTGCTTTTATGTTTTCCATGACTACTTGAGCTTTCGAAGTCGAGATATAATGAAATACATATTACAATATAAAAGCTACGAGTATTATGGCTAATTTAAAGCTTGAACTATATTGTTATGGTAATTCAGATAGTTAATGGATGTATCAGAGAATGATAATGTAAAATGTGAAAACATAGTGGAAAGCGGATTCTCGTACAAACCAGGAGCCATTTTCTGATACCTGTATTGCGTGGTCAGTTTTATGCCACTAAAGTCCTATGATTAAGTTGTTATTAGCTCTGAATCATTAGTCAAGGTGAGACCTAAAGCTAGGTATTATTGGTGTATACCAAAAAATTAATAATAGTAATACAGTAATATTAATAACATTCGTATATAATGTTCCAACCAAATCATTGTTCTGGGGCGTTTATCGCCCACACCAGAAGAATAAGTAAATCCAACGACTCGCTCAACATATGCTAGTAATGTAAAAGGTTACCATGTAATGAAAAACTACAGAACTAGACACTAAACAATGCCAACACCAAATTAGACATGCTAGCTTCAGAATGCGCTGTTTAAAGTCGATCAGTAAAATTCATATCGTTTGTCAGAAAACTCGACTAATATAACCCGGGCCGCGTTCAGATTTCGCGCCGCGATCGCTTTTTACCCCGGAAGCCATTTTGCCGTTCAAAGTTACACCACCGTTTCTCCAAAATGGCCGTCATAGATGAAGAGGATTATTTTTTTGGCATTACAAGCACTGTCAACATAGCGATTTTGAATGCGGCGAACGTCGCGGTACGTGAATTCTGAACGCGGCCCTGACTCCGCAAGGTAGAGCCACCGTTCGGCGCTTTCCCAACCGCCTGGTTTCAACACGCACTTCCAAGTACGCTCCATCACGGAAATGAAGGAAGCGCGATGTTTGCAAAGAATCTGAATAAATATTTGACTTTCTTTCTAACTTTAAAGTTGTGAACATGTCGTTGGGTCCCCAATTTATAGTATTTTGGTCGCTGTTTCAATTCCTATTATAATCAGCGGGTCATGAAATCAACATGTTTAACATTTCTTTCTGCATAATATGAAATAAATAAATTTGAAGGCCTAATTAACTGTTAGCAACTGCCCTGATTTATTTAAGAATCTCTTGCCTAAGGAACATCGATAATGGGAAGTCAGAACGTTCGTCAGACAACACCCAGAAACATTGACGAGTACCACGTAGACAACAATTTTCCAAATAGATATTTATAATTTGACAACAGCCCTGAAAACCGTTTCTACACACACACACACACATTTATAGCATTTGAATAATTTCTCCTAAGTACAACTAAGCACATGTATATGTAAGCTAGACCTACTACCGCATGTATGTTTCTACATCATTTACCTCGTGTGTCACATCTTAGGCGTTCGTTACGTTGTGAAAGCGAACACACTTCTTTGTTGATCAAAATGTTCTATAAAAAGCACTGACCCCCGCATATCATATCTCAAGGGTTTCTTACCAATGTGAATACGAATATATGATCTTAAATTACCACGTACTGAAAATTGTGATGTTCACGTATCATACAGATTTCTCACCCATGTGGATGCGGATATGTGACTTCAAACCTCCACTTCTTGAGAACTGTACACCACAGGTATGACATTTGTATGGTTTCTTCCCAGTTTGTATTCTACTGACATGTGACTTCAAATGACCACATGTTGCGAAATGTGCCCCACATGTGTCACATTTGTATGGTTTCTGTCCCAGTATGAACTCGAATATGTGATTTCAAATTACCAGTTTTTGAGAACTCTGCCCCACACGTATCACATTTGTAGGGTTTCTCACCAGTGTGTATACGGACATGTGTGATCAAATTACCATGTTTTGAGAATCGTGCACCACAAGTATCGCATCTGTATGGTTTCTCCCCAGTGTGGATACGTTCATGAGTGACCAAAGTACTCTTCTGGGAGAATTGTGCACCACAGGTATCACATTTGTAGGGTTTTTCCCCAGTGTGGGTACGGAAATGTGTCTTCAGTTCACAAAAATGCATAAACTGCGCACCACAAGTATCACATTTGTGTGGTTTCTTCCCAGTGTGTCTTCTACTGACATGTGAATTCAACTGACCACGTGTTGTGAAATGTGCCCCACATGTGCCACATTTGTAGGGTTTCTCCCCAGTGTGGATACGGACATGAGTGCTCAAAATACTGTTTTGGGAGAATTGTGCACCACAGGTATCACATTTGTAGGGTTTCTCCCCAGTATGGATACGGGTATGACTATGCAAAGTGCTCCATTTTGAGAACTGTGAACCACAGGTATCACATTTGTAGGGTTTCTCCCCAGTATGAATTCGGACATGGGTCTTCAAATGACCACTTTGTGAGAATTTTGCACCACAGATATCACATTTGTATGGTTTCTCCCCCGTATGAATTCGGGTATGTGACGTCAAGTGATTATTTTTTGAGAATTGCATACCACAGGTGTCACATGTGTAGGGTTTTTCCCCTGTATGGATACGGATGTGGGTCTTTAAAAGACCACTTACAGAGAATTTTGCTCCACAAGTACCACACTTATAGGGTTTCTCACCAGTATGAACTCGAATATGTGATTTCAAATTGCCATTTGTTGAGAACTGTGCACCACAGGTATCACATTTGTAGGGTTTCTCCCCAGTGTGGATACGGACATGAGTGTTCAAAGTAGTCTTCTGGGAGAATTGTGCACCACAGGTATCACATTTGTAGGGTTTCTCCCCAGTGTGGACACGGACATGAGTGTTCAAAGTACTCTTCTGGGAGAATTGTGCACCACAGGTATCACATTTGAAGGGTTTCTCCCCAGTATGAATTCGGACATGGATCTTCAAATAACCACTTTGTGAGAATTTTACACCACAGGTTTGACATTTGAACAGGTTTTCACCAATGTGCTTGCGAACATGTAGCGTTATGTCATCACTGTTTCTTAAACGTTTCCCATAAGTGTCACAGTTAAATCGTTTCTCAACGTTACCCGGGTGAACATTCGAAGACATATTGAAACTATTTGTTTCCAACCTGTTTTCACATAAACATTTTGTATGATGTCATACTTGTCTTCAAAGCAATAATGCTTATAAACATGTTGATGTTTTATCACTAGTTTGAGCATATGTAAGCACTGCTCAATAATAGCCATATATGCGTGCATCAACTTTGAAGGCTTTCTCACAAATGTTGTTGTTTATATATAGCCTCAAAACACCATCCTGTTAAACAGTTTTCACATAATGTCTTATACAGGTGTGTCACATGCGTCAGTGTGCAATTGCAGCTTTAAAGCACTACTCAGATGAGAATATCTTCCACGTGTGTCACATCGCGTTTCCATCTGCCTGGGAAACCAAAGGAATCTTTGCATCTGTTGCAAAACTGTCACTTTTGAATGGCTCCACGCCACAGGAAGAAGTTGTCTCTTTAGATGTAAATATTATCCCACGATTGACTTAGTCACGTTTTCTCTTGTTCTTGAAGTTAGAAATGTTGACATTCAGTGACTTGGATCGATGTCCTACGTCGTGTTGGTGCACACAACTTGACAGTTGTTGTTGCCAATGTGTTTGAGTCTTTGCAGCGTTGTCACTTCATTGTGGACACTTCTCTCACAAACAGCTTTCAACCCACAACGCAGTGTCCTGTAACAACATAACAATAATTAGTGTTATTAATTAATAATTACTATTACATATGCAGCCAGTGACACAATCAGACGTCACATGGGTCCTGTCCTTTGAAAGGGGCTAACTGAATAGATTGGACAATTCCACCAGCATGCAGCAATAAAATGTAAGAAACTGTTTTGTATGGAAAATCCATGTAATATCCATTCAGTGTGACTACAACAAAAAACGCATAATTTTGTAACAACATTTTTTGTACAAACATTCTAAAAATGTTTCTGATGTATGCAAAGAAGCTTAGTTTGTACAACAAAGTAATATCCGAACCTTCTAATAAAGTATAAGTACGTACGACAAAACAGACAGGTAGAGAGAACGAGTGAGAGAAGATTTACAAAGTGAGCGTGGAAAACAGACAATTATGGTTGAAGGAGAGGAAGAACAAAATCAAGACCGAGAGCCAGAGTGAATATAGACCTTGGAAAAACCAGGGATCAGCAGTTGCGAGTAGATAACATTATGAAAGACTGGGAAAGCTGTATTCTGGAGCACTGGCACAGGAACGAAATTAGTATTGGGGGAGCTGAGAACCGGAGCTTCAGCTCTGCTGTTAATCATGACATTGAAAACTCTTAAAGCCACAGCTCCATATTTTCAGCTTCTCAGCTCTCATCTGATGACATCGGAATATGTCGGGGTGCTGTTTTTATCATTTTTAGCGGTGACGTTCAAAGGCTCAGGTTTACTGTGAGGGCAGAACCATATGTCTAACCCCGCTGCTAAATTCCATGGGGCAGTTGTCCCCCTTGCCCCCATGTTCTCGCATCTATGTTCTGGAGAGGGTGGAATGGACTGGTGATTTTTTTTCAATCTTCTTCAATTATTTGAAATTTACATAGATTTCACGAATATTTAGGTAATTGACTATATATGTATATTTTGGTAATAATTGGTTTCAATATTATATAATAAGGGAGGGAAGGAGGGAGGGAGGGAGGGAGGGAGGGAGGGAGGGAGGGAGGGAGGGAGGGAGGGAGGGGAGGAAGGGAGGGAGGGAGAGCATATGTAACAAATATGCAAACATCTTTACAACGATAGAAGTATGGTCATTCATTGAGATGTGTATGGTGATTTGTTTGTGTTAATCAGCTAACATTAACTTATGTATTTAATTACTTTTAATAATATATGACTTGCTGTTATTATTCATGACCATAATTAATCGTCTGTAAACAATAAACAAATTATTGAAGTAAATACAAAGGTTATGACATTTTATCAAAACGGCCATTAAACAATTAATGTATATAATTTTAGTCTATACACTGTAATAATAATAATATATATATATAATGTGTTATCCCAATATGAACTTGCATTGACCAGAATGTATTTCCATTTCCTGATTGTGCTATGACATATCGTCAGGTGAAGCACAATACTTGGCCAATAAGCCCTGAAGTCCTTTGGACTATATTGTAAGTTTGTAATTATTATTGAAATGTTTTTATGGTGATTCATAGTTACAGATCATTAAGAGTTATGATGGAAGTAAAGTGTTGACATGTTTAGTAGCTCTCTAGACTATATGCATGCCAGTGAAGATACACCTGGAAATCAGACCTGGGGCGGAAGTACTCATGTTCTTGAGTACATTTTTTAAGTACTCGTTCTCATAAAACTTATGGGTCATGTACTCGTATTTATACTCATTGTACTCAGATTTTATGAGTACATAACAAGTACATCTGAGTACTTTCTCAATATATACTAAAGAAAATATATTTATTTGTAGTTATAAAATGAAACTTTCCTGAAATATTTAAATGTTCACCTATTTTTAAATACTGTGTTATTTCTGATAGAATACCACCTTACCATCTCTAGACATAGTACATCCTCTTTCTCTGATAACCATGACTATGATACCCAAACATGGCAACAGGCAGCATCTTTTCCCAGTCAGAAACACCCTGTTAAGCAAACATTGGTTCAGATCATAAACCTGTTTGTTTAATTAAGCCATCAGGATGTCCATAAAGAGCCAATTAGCAGTTAACCCACCAGTTAGACAGGACATGCCTTTGATGTAGTCTGGAGACCATGCCACTTGGCACTAGCTGACAGTGCTAACTGGTAAGAACAAGAACTGCCAGTCTTCCTCTGTAGAGGTAAGGTGGCTCAAGTCAGACTCAAGTCTCTTACACCAGTATAATCCTGGGCCAGCAACATGGCTAAAAAGTCCAAAGGGGATTTTGAGCCTGTTATATGGACATGTGCTAACCCTCTCAACAACCAGTAGTCTACGATCATAAAATATAAATTGCAAATTTCTAATCTCAGAAAAAAATTGATCCAACTCCCATTGCATAATCACTTGTGCTGAGTTATATAAATTATATTAATTAATAATTTTAAAATATGTTATTATTTAATATTTATATTTTTTTTAATGTACTCGTACTTTTACTCGTACTCGTGAGAATGTACTTGTACTCAGCTTTTAGCAATGTACTCGTACTCGTCCATTGTCAAAGTACTTGTATTCATGAAAAAGCACTTGGCCCCAGGTTAAAAAGTATTCGAGTAGACCATTTCGTAAATATTGTATATATTAGTTAATGTGTTATTAAAAAATACTGTCGGATTTTATCCCAACACTGCTAATTAGGCCGATTTCCAGCGGTTGTAGAAAACTTGCAGGAGAGTTGGTGAGCTGCAACATCGCATATGTCACAGTAAAACGTTGTATAAGAAAATGCACACACATTATTTGTTCTAATTTTTCCCTACCACCCTCCCCCAGAATGAGAAGAAGAAAGAGATCAACTATGATAACAGTGTATTTGTTATTAAGGTACATAAGCATAGCATGCATTTTGACTTAAAAACAGTAGTAATACTAATATAACTGGAGTGACGGAATAGCTGCAACATATAGTAAAACATCTGAATTATATTCCTTATAATTTTTGGCTAAATATGGCTAACCATTTCGAGTATACATGTTATTTTACTTTATATATTATTTTATACCTAAGTTATTTTATTTTAATCCTAGGTCATATCTTTATATTGCATTGATAATTATGTATAATGCTGTTTTACAGTTCCTCAGATTTTACCAGTGCAGTATGGATTCCCATTACACATTAGTTACAGCCCACTGTTTGACACAGCTTAAAACATACATGCAACTGTCCAGTTTAACAGGGGTCCAGTGGGTTAATGCTGTCTGTTGACACAAGCCTCTGCCAGTGACCAGTTACAGATTAGTCACAGTTTCCATAAAACAATAGCAGGCTGAGAACCTAGGCTCCACAGTGGGGGTAGGAGTAATACACAATCAATTGGCACTCTGCCTAGTCCAGGAAGAAACTGACAAAATGTGAACATTTAGCTTTTTGGGAGGCCCTGAGGTGCCCTTAGAATGATTCAATCAAATACAAATTTCTTGTGTACAGTGACACTACCCTAAGAGACGTCTATGCAAAATTAGAGAACAAGTTACTGAATAGTTTTTGAAAAAATAGACAAAATGTAAAAAAAATTGAAATAACAGAAA
Organism: Paraescarpia echinospica; assembly: GCA_020002185.1. Lineage (NCBI taxonomy): Eukaryota > Metazoa > Annelida > Polychaeta > Sabellida > Siboglinidae > Paraescarpia > Paraescarpia echinospica. The sequence goes on from JAHLWY010000182.1 coordinate 140,925, forward strand.
AGACAACCTCTGATCCATGCAAGACACAGACTCAGCATGTGACAGATGTTGCAGGAAAAGGGATTAGATGTGTGATGGTATGTGGCCAGCCAGTTATAAATAGAGCAGTTCTCCTACAGTAGACAATTTAGTTAGAACATTTTGCATTTTATGGGACCTTTGGTGCCCTTAGAATGATTCAATCAAATACAGATTTCTTGTATATAGTGACACGTCTATGCAAAATTAGAGAAAAAGTTACTGAACCGTTTTTAAAAAAATAGGCAAAATGTAAAAAATTACCAGTTTTGGGGCCCTTGGAGGCCCTACGGAGCCCTTAGAATGATTAAATCAAATACAGATTTCTTGTGCATAGTGGCAGTGCCCTAAGATGTTTATGCAAAATTACATAAAAAGTTGCTGAATGGTTTCTGAGATATGGCAGCTAACGGCGGACGCATAGTGATGGAAATAGTCCATTGGAACTTCGGCCCAGAGGACTAAAAAAAAAGGAGGACTTGAGCAACAAGAAGTGTTTAAAATAAATGAAAAACTGTCTTAGATGGTAGCCAAGATACGTCTACACCTAAAAGTAAAGAAGAAGATAAGATCTCTCAACTCACTGTTATGTGGCGCAATGCCAAGTGTACGAAGTTCATGATGTTACATGGTATATTTTAAATAAAATAAAATGAGAATGTGAAACCCTTCAGAAGTCAAAATTTGCTTGACTGATGTATGCTAGTACCTCATCAGAATCCAACCAAGACTTTGAAAATGCTAAGAATGATCAGAGTATTCTGGACCTGAAATGGTGGACAATGTAACTTACGTTATCCACCACTACCACAACATTCCACAACAATAACAGTAAACAGGTGGGATGTGTTTTGGTGTCTCTTCTTTCTTCTTGGGCTTAAGTTACAGCACAAATGTTATCAACAGGAACTGTCTACAAAGAAGCTGGTTATGGAGTAAATATAGCGTTAGTTACAGGACACCAACTTGGCCAAGTATTGTGCAACTCCACATATGTATTTAATAAACATTCAATAAAACAAGAAAAAAGTTATAAAACAAACCAGTAAATAAAGTATAGTCAAATTATTAGGTCACTGAGGTGAGCGGGGAGAGAGAGAGAGAGAGAGGGGAGGGATGGAGGGAGAGAGGGGAGGGATGGAGGGGTAGATAGGGAGAGAGGGTAGGGATGGAGAGAGACGGGGAGAGGGAGAGACGGAGGGAGAGAGAGAGGGTGGGAGAGAGGGAGCATCTGCAACAAATATACAAACATCTTCACAATGATAGAAGTTATGGTTATTCATTGAAATGTGTGTATGTTGATTTGTTTGTGTTAATTAGCTAATATTAACATGTGTTTTTAGTTACTTTTAATAATATACTCACTTGGTTTTATTATTCATGACCATAATTAATATGTCTGTAAACACTAAACAAATTAATGAAGTAAATACAAAAGATGACATTTTACCAAAACGGCTATTAAACAATTACTAAATAATTATTAAACAAGTTTAGTCTATACACTGTAATAATAATAATAATATATATATATATATATAACGTGTTACCCCAATATGGACTTGCATTGGTCCAGAATGTATTCCCATTTCCTATTAGTGCTATGACATATCAGGTGAAGCACAATACTGGGCAAAAAAAGGAGGACATGAGCACCAAAAACAAAAAGTGCTTAAAATAAATGAAAAACTGTCTTAGATGGTAGCCGATATACATCTATGCCTAAGCCAAGATACGTCTACACCTAAAATTAAAGAAGAAGATAAGATTTCTACTCAAGTTATGTGGCGCAACGCCAAGTGTAAGTAGTCGAAGTTCATGATGTAAGTTACATTGTGTTTTTTAACTAAAATAAAATGAGAATGTGAAACCTTTCAGAAATCAAAATTTGCTTGACTGATAGTACCTCATGAGAATACAACCAAATGACTTTTAAAATGCTAAGAATGATCAGAGCACTTTGAACCTGAAATGGTGGACACCGTAATTTACGTTATCCACCACAACCACACTTTTCCACAATAACAACAGTAAACAGACAGGATGTGTTTTGGTGTCTCTTCTTTCTTCTTGGGCCTAAGATACAGCACAAATGTTATCAATAGGATCTATCCACAAAGAAGCTGGTTATGAAGTAAATATAGTGTAAGTTACAGGACACCCATTTGGCCCAGTATTGTGCGACTCCACATATGTATTTAATAAACATTCAATAAAATGAAGAAAAAAAAAGTTATAAAACCAACCAGTAAATATGGTCAAATCATTAGGTTACTGAAAGGTTTCACATGAAAATGGTAAATGTTAAGGGTACACCTCCCTCGTGGATGCATACAAATATGTACTGGGCCCTCAAAGACAGTAGACTAGAAAAAATACTTAAATTCGGAAAAATAATCCTGTAAATAGACAAGATCTAGTCATCTCATAGTCATATCCATCTCAAGGTCACGCCATATTGAGGTCAACTTTGGGGAGAAGTATTTTTAGAAAAAATTTTGACAAGTTGTTATAGCAGTTTTTAACTGCATTTCAACGCAGTGATCCAGCCCCTAGTAGGAATGTATGCAGAGGTCACAAATTTTGTAACATTTTCTAAAAATTATAATTGTCATAATTTTTGACTGAATGAAGATATTTCAATTATGTAAATGGTATCTTATTTCTTATTATTTAACCTACAATCGACGTGCACCAGGGCAATTCCATGTAACTTTGGACATGATACTGACAAATAAATCTTCCCATATTGACAATTTATTACTTGTATTGTATTATATACATGTCGGGTGTTATAAAAATGAAAATTACACACAAATGCTACTTGGTAATTACGAATAGGAGCATTTGGAATCAAAAAGCTTTTATTTTATCTCTGAAACTTACCACAAACACTAGGCCCATTTCCATTTTAGCATTACAGTGAACCAAGTTAAGTAATATATATTTTGATGAAGTGGATACTGGCAATTAGAAGTGCACTGCTAAAATTTATATATGTGTTATCCACATTTGTGCATATTGTCAGATGTGCTACAGGTGGCCGTCACGTAACATGAGTGACGAATATGTGAATATTTTAATCTCATACTTGAAAGCATGAAGGGTATTAACAGAAAGTTTTGTTTCTCCTTCTACTAGCTTATTTTTATGTAAAACAAAACAAAATTCACAGCTATGCCTTATAGAATTTATGCATTCTGAGCTTAAAATGTGTAACGTGAGTGACAATGTGTAACGTGAGTGAAAATGTGGAACATGAATGACAATGTGTAACGTGAGTGACAATGTGTAACATGAGTGACGTCCTTAGAATCGTACCAGTTCTGGTTGGTGATATGGTGATTCTGAATATATAGGTAGCTTGAAACTAATAACGTACGGTAATCATATTGTTGTGAGGTTGTAACGTGAGTGATGTAACGTGAGTGATGTAGCATGAGTGATGTAACGTGAGTGATGTAATGTAAGTGATGTAACATGAGTGATGTAACATGAGTGATGTAACGTGAGTGATGTAACGTGAGTGATGTAACATGAGTGATGTAATGTAAGTGATGTAACATGAGTGATGTAATGTGAGTGATGTAACGTGAGTGATGTAACATGAGTGATGTAACGTGAGTGATGTAACGTGAGTGATGTAACATGAGTGATGTAACGTGACAACATTTTTTTTCTCTGATGTGCAGTTGGTGGCAAAAATATGTCCCAGAATGAAGTTAAACTGTACTTGTCGTTTAGCTTAAATTCAAACCTAAACAAATCATTAGGTGCTTTTATGCTAAGCCAATAGATTTAGGAGAATTTATCTGCAAAGTTGATGCAAAAATATTGGTGTCTTTTTTTCATAACGTGAGTGACGACCACTAAATTTTAATGTTTCATATTGATCAATAATATTTTCAGATATGATGTGTTGATAGACCCAAAAAAGAATAAATGTAACGTGAGTGACGGCGGAATTGCCCACCATTATAAATGTGGTAAAGCTAAAAGCTATTATTGATATTTTGCAAGTTCTTAACATTGGTTATATTTGTATTTCCATCTTTAATAATCTATATATATATATTGTATGTTATACAAATATAGAATTAGAACTTATCAACAAACCACGCCGCATGAAAAGTATGAAACTGGATCTCAAAGCGGCATATGTCACCCGTTTATCATTATTTATTGTGCATGGGTACGAGGACATCGAGAGAATTAGAAAAGTATTTGAAATACTTGTGAAAATATTTGCATTTGACATAAACAAAATGTATTTGAATGTAAATACTTTTAAACAGTAAGTGCAGAACCACATGTCTACCTCCGCAGCTAAATTCCAAGGGGGCACCAGTCTCCCTTGCCGCCCGTCAGTTCCCGCGTCTATGCTCTGGAGAGGGTAGAACAGACTGGGTGATTTTTGTTCAATCTTCTTTGAACAATTAGTTGAAATTGACATACATTTAAGAAATATTTTAGGTAATTGACTAATGTGTATATTTGGATAATAACTGGTGTCAATATTATATAATAAACAATTGCATAGGCTTAAATAAAATGCCTAATAATTGACTAGGCCAACTTCAACTCTAGATACATGTTTGTAAAAATAACCAGGAGTTTGTTTTGCAATGACCAATGTCAATGACAATGTTCACCTCATCAACATTGGTTATAATTGTATTTCCATCTTCAATGATCTACATGATTGTTTGTTGTACAAATATACAATTATCACTTACCAACAAACCACGCCGCATGATAAATGTGACACTGGATCTCAAAGTGGCATCTGCACTGCAGTAAAATATTGTGTTCTGTACATGTAAGTTGTTATCACCCGTTTATCGCCCAGTTCGCACATCTGAAAAAAAAAGTAAAGCCAAAGGTTCACTCAACTGACATATGCCAGTAATATAAAGGGTTACCATGTAAATATAAGCCACACAGTCACATATTGACCAACGCCAACCCAAAGTTAGATATGCAAGCCCAACAATGCGCTATGCGGAGTCGAACGATTAAACATTTACTCATTGGTCCGCGAAACCACCTGGATCGTCTACGCACCGTGACGTGGCGCTACTGTTTGTCACAAATATCGACTAATATAACCAGACTCCGCAAGGTAGAGCCACCGCATGTAGTCTGACCTGGAGCCGGTTTCATGAAGCGGCGTAACTTTACGCACAACTAGACGTTATACTGGTCGTAGTTAAGTGCAACTACTTGGTGTAACTTACGACCGGTTTCATGAGAATAATTTAACACTCGCGTAACTATGTTGACGTAGAATTGACCTAGTTGCGTTGCAATAGGGAATCCCTGTGTCCGCAGTAAAAATTAAGCACGCAGTAAATAATAATGAGCCATAAAAGTTCGCATGTTGTAATTTCGAACAAATACTTTTTTTTTTCTAAGTGTGGCTGTGCATAAAACATATATATGTAGTTGTACAGCGTGAAATTAGCACGAATAATGCCACATTTGAATAAACTGTGAAAGACGCGAATTACAGCGTCTCGCTTGCCTTTTCTTTAGCTTTGCTAACCCTATACTTACGGCGCTGGGAAAATGTCGAATGTTTGGGATAGGATGGCAGAATCACCTCCACGTGGTCCAACCCGGGTGCTGGTCTCGGCCAGTAGTTAAGAGTTCTGCCCCTCTCCGTTGGGCGAGGTTCCTAGCGGAGTTGTATGCGCGCATGTGTTTATCTAGAGTCCGCTGATGGCTGACAATGATATAAACGGGATCACTACCCCGAATAGCGCTCATGTGAGCAATCTGGATGGTGCAGACGGTGGCACGGTGTCGAGAGCCCCATCGGGTATGCTAGTATGCGAATTGTGCGGTATCCCCTATAGCTCCGCAAGGAGCCTAGCGCTCCATCAAAGATCTAAACATCCCGAATGGTACCACGCAAACAACGTTCCCAAGATTGTGCGAACGGGGTGGTCGCATGATGAGATAGTGCTGGTAGCCAGAGAGGAGAACAGGCTGGTGGAGGTGGCCAGGAAGGAGGGAATGAAGCTCGTGAGGGTAAACGCGGACCTATGCAGAATGTTTCCGCACAGGTCGCTTGATACAATGAAAGGCTTGCGCGCATCACTATCATATCGCGCACTGCGTGACAGGCTCAGGGACGAACCTGGCGCCTCCCTGGTCGAGGAAACAGCTGGCAGGAATGGTGATAATAATACTAATGAGGAGACTGTAGGTAGCCCACCCAGTCTGCCTAATTATGCTACGGCTGACATGAGCGATGTACATAAATATGTAACACCCGAACCGATATCACGAAAGGGTCCTAAGGTGCGCTGGTCGGATTTGGAGATGAGAGTGGTAGCGATGGAGGAAGTGAGACTGATTCTCGGCGGGTCTACTAAGATTAATATTGATCTAAGCAAGAAATTCCCTGAAAGAACACAGGATGCAATCAAAGGAATGAGGCGGCTTACTAAGTACAAAGCTGTAGCCGACTGGATGTTTAAACACAGATCCGAGTGGGAGGATAGCCTCGGCCCGCCAGAGTCTGCTACTCCGCCTCCTGACCCCCTCTCTCCACAGGTAGTAGTAAGCCTTGATGTTTCAAGGAGAGATGAAATGAATGAGAAGGCCAACACGCCGCCGCGAAGGGCAGCGGAGGCCGTTCAGCCTGAAGTGCTCAGGCCAGATTATGACAATTCGAGGGGCGAGAAATCCCCAACAGTAACGCCATTTCCGTCTTGTAATCCCGGGCAGCGAGACGCAAGTCAAACTGCTCGGGACGACGATGCAGCGGCGTGGGACAATGCACCTGGGTGGTGTAGCAATGAACAGAGCCCAGACCGGGATCATGGACGGGTGGTCAGCGGCGCAAGACCATACATCTGAAAGGTCCCGAGAACCGAGTCCGGACAAAGACCAAGGGATGACGACGGATGAACGTCAAATCCCAACCGGCAAGAGTAACGGTTATGACAGGACTGGTGAATTTGTAAGCTGGAGAAGGAAGCTCAAAGACGAGCTAATCCTCACTCAAGGGTACTTTGTGGGGTGGGAGGACTCATTAGAGTTCCTCGACTTCCTGCCTGGCCAGCTGAGCCGGGAGGAAAGGACCTCCATTGACAGTGAGTACGAGAGGTGGGTCGCGATGGAGTTGGGGAACGGCCACAGGCGGAAAGGACTGCGGGCAGGGATGTTGCAGCTGACCCGGAGGAGGCTATGGGGAAGAAGAAGCGGAGGAGGGCACAGTACGCTCGAGTACAAAAGCTGTACAGGTCAAACCGAAATGAGTGCTCGCGCAAGATCCTGAGTGGTGAATGGAGGAACGAGGTGATCCCGGGTATTCCTCTGGAGGACCAGGTGGTCTTCTGGAGTCGAGTATTCGGGAAAGAGTCCATACATGACGAGAGAACCGTTCGCCCTCGGGGTATGGTAATGTGGCGCCTTGTGTAGCCCATTTCGGCTGATGAAATTTATGCCGCCCTAAGGCAGACCAAGGATGGTGCGGCAGGGCTGGACAAAATCTCGCGTGATGATGTCCGCAAATTAGATCCGCGCGCCCTCCTGGCGCACTTTAACCTATGGTTGTTCGCCGGGTATCTGCCTGCTGCATTCCGCCGTAGTCGGACCGTCTTGATCCCCAAAGTGACTAATCCCACGGGCCCCGGCCAGTTCAGGCCCATTGCTGTGTCTTCATTCGTCTCTAGGGTCTTTCACCGGCTCATGGCCGGCAGATTGTCGGAACTAGTCGAGTTTAACTCGAGACAACAGGCGTTCATAAAGGGAGATGGCATCGCGGACAACGTGTTTCTCCTCAGATGCCTGCTGAGGGACAGTTGTAACACGCTTGAGCTGTTGTCCGTGGCGTTCTTGGATGTCTCCAAAGCGTTTGACTCGGTGTCTCACGCTTCTCTCCTGCTGGCGGCAAAGAGAATGGGAGTGCCTGTACCCTTCATCGACTACCTGCGTAGTCTTTATTCGGAGGCCTCAACCGTCCTACATGTTGAGGCCAGTTGAGCGGCCCCTTGGTGAATAACCGGGGGGTGAAGCAGGGGTACCCACTGTCCCCTCTTCTGTTCAACTGTGTCGTCGAATGGGCCTTGGGGTATCTTGATTCGGGAATGGGTGTGGTAGTCGGTGGGGCCCTCGCCTCAATCACCTGGCATTTGCGGACGATGTCGTCCTCATTTGCCGGTCCTCGATTGGCGTCCAGCATCTTTGCCGTCAGTTCGAGAGGGCGTTGGGACGTTGTGGTCTCACGCTTAATGTGGAGAAATCTAAGACGCTGCGGATAGCTGTCGACGGCAAAGCGAAGAAGTGGGTCTGTGACCCCACTCCGTTCCTGTCCCTCGCAGGCGGAGTCTTGCCCGCGGTGTCTATCTCCCAAGGATACAAGTACTTGGGTGTATCCATTAGTGCGAGGGAGAGAGACTCAGTCCCTGAGGATATCCTCACTAGAGGGCTTAATCAGTTGACCACTGCGCCCCTAAAACCGCAGCAACGGCTGTTCATGCTTAGAACCTATTTGGTGCCGAAGCTCCACCACAGATTAGTGCTTTCACGAACTCATGGCGGTGCACTACGCCGACTGGATAAGGTAATACGAAAACAGGTTAAAGGGTGGCTCAGACTCCCGCATGACACGAAAAACGAATACCTTTACGCAGACACTAAAGATGGAGGTCTAGGGATACCATCCCTTAGATACTCAGTCCCTTTCATGAAGCGAGATCGCTTAGAGAGATTGGCAAGGTCTACAGACCCAATCATACAAAACCTGGTGCAAAACTCTCAAACATTTGCAATAGAAAGAGAAAGGTGTCTAAGCCCACCGATTACAATAGGTGGCGCAGTGGTAGGAAGTAAAAACGAAGCGAGGAGGGCACTTGCCGAGGAACTTTACCGATCAGCTGACGGATTTGGGTTGGAGGCGTCAGCCGCGGTCCCTCATGTCCATTCATGGATCAATGGTGAGACCTCACTCATGACTGGCGCCTCTTTTATACACGCCACCCAAATTAGAGGAGCTACTGTAGCCACAAAAAAGCGAGCGGCTCGTGGTAGGCCTTTGGCCATCGACAGGTGTGACGCATGTGGGCGGACGAAGACGTTGGGTCATGTCATGCAGGTGTGCCGTAGAACGTGGGGGTCTCGTATCAGGAGACACGATGTGTTGATGGAGAAGCTGCTCCGTGACATGGAGCTCCGCGGATGGTCAATCATGCACGCTCCGGTTATTACTGTTCGTGGCGGAAGCCCTCAGATACCGGATGGGGTAGCATATAAGCACGATACTTGTTGGGTCATCGATGCGTCAGTTGTCTCAGACAACGCAGACCTCGATTCGGCCCACCTTAGCAAGTGTGCGAAATATGACACCCCGGCCGTCCGCGACTGGTGCCAATCAAACTGGCCTTCTCCGCAGACGTCGGGAATGATTCTCTGCGGGGCCCTGGTGTTCAATTGGCGAGGGGTCATGTCGGCTCGGTCCGCCCACATGTGCCACCAATTGGGGTTGTCAAAGGCAAATATGAAGTTATGCGCAGTTTGCGTGGTAGAGTGGGGTTGGAAAATATACAGGCACTTCCACCAAGACACTAGCAGATGGCAATAAACGCCTTGGTGTAATCTAGAAGGTTCGCGCGCCGATGCTTCGGCCTCACTACTCAGATGCCACAATCGCTTCATACATGCGTTAAGTGTATTAATGGGAATCCTCCGCCGGAGGTAATACTTATATCACATGTTTTGTTTTGCAATATATTATGTTTATGCATTATGTTATGTTTAATAGACACATGCGAATTAAGTTGTAAGTATCCGGTGTTGAGCGAATCAATTCTCTTTTTTTAGCGTTAGAGTCGGAAGTAAAGAGACAGCGTAAAGCTAATTTTTCAGAAGGAGAGGTGACAGTGCTTCTGGAGTTATACCAGCAGCACTGTCATTTGCTTCAGAGCAGATTTTCTAGTCAAGTAACTCAAAAAAAGAAAACTCGAGTGTGGATAGAAATTGCCACGGCCGTGTCGGCATGTGGCATGTCTGCAAGGACACCCGGAGATGTCCGGAAGAAATGGATGGATATAAAACGGGTAGCACTTCAGACAAATGCCGCATCGAAGCGGCCAAAGACAGGCGTAGGCCTGCCACCACACCGGCCATGGTTTGTAGACATGGTACTAAACATACTGTAGGTATGTGGACAAAAATGTCAAGCTTGCCCAATGTCTAAACAAATAAAACTGATGAAAAGAGGTTTAAAAAACATAAACAATGATACCAAAATCACTTAATTATGTTGAATATTAATGGAGTTATTGATTTTTTTTGTTTCAGGAATCGGCCTTTGTTTTAGTCCTACTAAATACATACATTTGCATTACAGCTGTGTGACCGAAAATGTGACTTTTTCCTCAAAAAAGCATGTAACTTCCTTAATAATAAAGATATCTTCATAAAATTTGGACTGAAGATATAGGGTAATGAGTTCTTTCAAAAGATCTAATCAAAACTGCAATATAAGATACAAGTATTAATTAATTAGTGTTAATAATATTAATTACAGCCGTCCAGTCCACACCTGAAATTACAGAAACTATCCTAAAAATGAATCAGTAATATACAAAATGCAGTTGTTTTTATCTTTCAAAGCCAAATAACTGTTCTTAGTTAGTTGTTTTGAATGAAGAGGGTATTTGATGACAACAATGAGCAGTGGGCTGTTCAGTGCTAGTATCACTGGTACTTGGTTGGATTTCCTGAGAAATGTCAATGTGCAAGTCAAACTTCTGATTGCATAAGGTCGGAAATGTGATTAATTCATTTGAATCACTAAGTTTTTTTAAACTTATTGTCTATATTTTGTGATGCAGTTCTCTTAATTGCATTATTTAAGGTATTTGAGCCTTGTTCAGCATAGATTGATGGAAATTGTGCTCGCAATTGTCTCTCTGTCTTGGTTCTGCTACACTCCCCCGAGGTAATATACCAGTATAGTATGTGTCTATTACAAAGATCATCAACCTTTGGAAGAGTTGAGAAATTATCCAGAATATGCTGCTTTTTCAATATCAACATGGGTACCACTACCAGGTGACCCTCCACGGGACTTCTTCTTTGGAGGCATCTATACATCATGAAAAAGAAACAATATTTTTCAGAAATATATAACAATTCAATAGATATGCAGAGCTAACAAGTTTGGCTTAAATGAAATTCCACCTGAAATGCAAAATAATTCCCTTTCATAAAAGTAAAAACACTTCCTCTGCATCACACCCCTAAGAGCACATGGTGATTTGTTTGTAAACATTGAACCAGAGCCAACCAGATTGAGAGAAATTGGTCACATGACCTGAATGCGTGTTTTAGCGACGGAAAGAACTGGTCATAAATCCACAATCATCTGCTTTGTGGTAAATCATCTGGCAATTAAACACATATTTCTAATGTCCTAAATCATAGCTACAGCTGCACAAAACATAACATATATGATTTCTACAATATAAACATGTTTAAATCAGCAGAGATGGTGCAACCATTTTCATTTGCCATGACGCATCGACGCTGCTGCATCTCAAGATTCCGCAAGCTGACAAACCACTTCGCAACATAAGATCGTTTTAAAACTTCGTCAGTTATGAGATAAAAACCTATATTTTATGTCTATATACCTTTCATTACCGCCTATAGAGTTTATCACAGTTTTATTTTGCGTTGAAATGGGGACTAGTTTTCGGAAAAGCGTCCAAGGCTAAATAATTGTCGGATTTGAACAAATAAAAAACGCGGCAATCAATGAATATCCCGACTACATCATATCCAGTGAATCACTCGGATTTTCCGTTCCAACAGCCAGTCACAGGGCGCTCTTTGTGGGGATGCCCTCAACGCCAGGCGAGACCCCGGAAGCACGAATTTGGAACAAAGATGGCGGACAATGATCGACAGATATCCACATACCTACATACTGGGTGACCAGACAAGTCTGGTCAACGGGATTGAAGGTAGGCATATACTGCCACTGGTGTGGGCAATAATCGTGGGTACAATCGTGTTTTGCCATTTTTACAAAAACCTAACCAAATGTTTAGATATGATATTTATGTGCTAAATCTCTAACACATATTCCTTCCAATTACTGCAAACAAAATGTTACAAAATGTTGTTTTGAGTGAAGTTCTTGCGAAAATATGCCGGCGAAACCCAAATCTCATCGAAGACGCCTGCGTCAAAATTCGTGGGTCTACGCTGTGTAAATTGTTCGCGTGTCATGTGAATCAGTGCGAGACCATGCAGTGTATTACATTTAAAATAGGCCAAGAGCGTTAGAACACGATATTTCAGTACCACGAATTTGTCCCTGCCCCGAATATTCCGGACGTGAGTATATGTGATATGCAGTACTGCAGCGTCCCAATTTCGCAGTACATAGTAAAATGCTTAGAAAGCGGCTTTAGCATGCTGCAAAATAGACCAGCGTAACCTGTAATGATGTCTACGACTATGTCTGACTCTACACTGGCGTTGGAACGTGGTGAATATTTGAGGGGGGCACACTAAAAACACACATTCACTTTTGATTCAGCCATTTCAGGCTCTCAAAAACCCTCCAGTCTAATGGCACCCCACAAGGCTGACAAAAAATCTACCTTCACGCTCTCCAAAAACGTCAAGTTGCACCCTGGCCCCTTGAAGCACTCCAAAAAAACATTCAGACTCATGAAAAACAAAATTGCATCTCAAAATAAAACCCAGCCCCTTCCCTAAATATTGGGCCGAATTCACCATGGGTCCAAGTCAACAACTTGCATATAGTCGGTAGGGGATACGAGCACGAATATGTAACTTTTTAAGTTCTAAGGCTTGTGTTGTTGCGTATACATGCACATTCTGTGTTGCAGTGTTGTGCAATGCAACATTTATGATTAAGAATATTAAACTATTCCATAACATTCCATTTATATATGTATACTTTTTCCTGAATAAAATTGTATTGCCAGGTGATGTTATTACCATGAATAGTAGAATAACCTGTATACTTAATCAAAATAATAATGTCGTTAGTCTGGCACGCATGCAACATATGCACGTAAGCCATTATACGGTATGCATATTTGTGAGCATATGTACACAGAACACTAATAAATTTGAATCCTTTTGGTTTTTTATTATTTCAATTACAATATTACTTTCCAAGGTTTGGTAGCATTTTCTTTATTAATTACATATAATATCGAGTACAAAATCTAATTAAATTAGCTGTATTGACATGTAAAGTGTTGTTCAAGTTCTAATATATTGACTAACAATTTGTTATATCTGTGTTGTCTGTTTTATATGCATTTTTGTTTGTTTATCTATATTTCTACCTTATTTTAAATAATGTTTAATTATTTTTAAAATATATATATTTAACATACATTTATTATCTTTATAATTATATACTTTATCTAAATTGTGATATATTCTCATATATTACAATTAATTTATTATCATTTACATAACTTACATGTTTGTGCATGTAAGTGTATTGTAAACATCACCGAATAGGTTATCCAGATATATAGTAAATGTTCTTATATTAGCACTTAATTTTTAAAAGTTTGCATAAAACAGTTATACAGTACATAGCACTTAAAAGTTATATTGCTGACTACATTCTGTTGTGAATTGATTTGTGAACTTGTCTCAGTTCTGTGTGTGTATAGCAGGTTAAACCCCTGCTTATGTTTGGTGTTTGCATAGAAATACAACTGGTTGTGTATACATGCACTGAAGCAAGTCATTACATCAATGTTACTATTGGAAAGTTACATTTTTATATTAAGTAGATTGCTTGCAGAACAGTAATTAAAAATTCACAAATACCAGGTATATTAATAATCTTGTGTCTTTCAGAGATATCTTATGAAATGCTTATTATTGAAGAAATGCATGTTTCATATTACGCAATTGTGCATTACTTTCATTTCAGCAGGTGATGACTCGGGAACGAATCTACATGTTTATGATTCAGAGGACATTACATTTACAGGTACGTCTAGATACCCAGGTGATTTTTTTAAAGCAGTATCATGTGTCCTTTGGAAAGTATTTTGGGTCGCCATATCCAATGTATAGTATCACCATTTGCCCAACGTAGTGTAAAGGCAGCTTACTGATTAAACTAGGTGTTACCTAAATGTCATCACACTCGAATATATCACTTCAGCTAACGTGGTACCATTTTTGGTGAATCTTCTATTGAGACAACTCCCAAGGTTGACTTTAATAGTGAGGTTCTACTCTATAATATAGTCTCTATTATCATTTCCTACTTACAAACATATACATATATATGTATATGTGAAATTAAGAAATAAAATAACATGAACTTTACATTTTCAAGTAGTAACCTCGAATACAAACTATGGTAAAATATCACACACACAAAATAAAAATACTGTTCGTTGTCAGCCAAGCATTGCGGATGCTGGTTCTCAGTAGCGACTAGAGAAACAGCCCAACTTTATTTTGCATGTTAACAAATTGGCATTAACAAATGGTACATTGCAAAAGTGTCAAACATGTGTAACCATCTGTGTAAATGTTCATTATAACTATTCCACAGAGGAAGAAACTGTGCCATTCGACGTGGTCAACACACTTGAATGCGACACACTTGAGACCAGTACAGTCGACGAGAAACATCTGTATGCCACGCAGCAGACACTGCCTTCACTTCCTGTAACCTCTTGGAGCGATCAGGCAAGTCAAAATGTCACCCAGCAGGCCTCTACGTCAAGTAGAACCACCCTGCATATCCCAACATCATCGCGACGTCAGGGTTGCAAGCGTCCTTCAGACGCATACAATTTTCTTGTGGAAGCGGAGGTGAAGAAGATTCAGCTTGGACAGAAGAAGTTGACACTAGAGTGCAGTGTACTAGAACAAAAGGAAGTAATTGGACAATTAAAAATCGAATTGCTGAAGCGAAAATTACAGCTACTTAATGACCATTGAAAACAATAGTGTAGCACACATAAGTGCAAAAGGTGTTTTTGGTTGACCTTATTTGAAGTTGGTGTATGTATGGAAATTATAAACTTTCATATTATTGCAATGTTTGTAATATTCCATCATTCATTCTCATTTCATGAGAAGTGGGTTTTGAAGTGATTATTTAATGTTATGTCACACGTTTTTTTGGCATGTATTTGAACATAATTTCAATGTACTTTATTTACCATGCATTTAGATGAAGACATCATAAAGGGTCATGTTTGAGGATCTGTACCTTGAACTTTAACACCAACTTTCTCCAATATGTGCATAGCTGCTTATGCGAAAGGTTGCAATTGATGTGTACTGCTTGTTTGATAATACGTTGAAATATTTAATAAAATTCAATTAACAGCTACAAGAGATTTATGGATTGCCCCTATGCAACCCTCAGGCAACCCAGTACGTTGTAAACTTACCGGCTAAAGTAGCGTTGCACAAGTGCATCTCTAGTGGCCCTGCCAGTCAATGACTGTGTTGGATTGTCTCCTCCTCCCTCAACATCGGTGTGGTGGTTGTCGTCATCTGGTAGAACATCTTGTGGTAGTGGCAAGCGGCGTTCATTTGCAATGTTATGAAGAACAATGCATGCCATGATGATGTGGCATGTCTTGGCAGGCGAATAGCTGCAATTACATTAAAACAAGTTATGTAAATACAAATTCATTATATTGGCATTTCCACATTAATTTTACGAACAGTGTCTCAGGAGGATGAAACTGTGACGACCAAATTAATATTGCATTTCGTTAGAATGACAGATACAATATTTAAATATATAGATATATATATATATATATATATATTTAAATATTGTATCTGTCATTCTAACGAAATGCAATATTAATTTGGTCGTCACAGTTTCATTATATATATATATATATATATATATAAATAGCATGTTAATGCTGTGAAGGTAAGCAAAATACAACAATATCCAGTGTTAAAAATACATGTAATTCAACATTACAGTTGTACAAATGTGTTTTCAAATTGAGAAATTTTTAACAAAAAAACATTTTAACATTATTTCTATTAAGCAATGTGACAAAATAAATATCTAAACTTTCTTCACATTTTCTTTCTTCAATATAATCTTCAAAATAAGGCTTATTTCGACAACATTTCCTTAAGTAAATAGCACTAAATAAACAGCAACACTTGCTAGAAGCGTTCTTAACGTAACTTATTTATTTATAACATATGTGACAATGCTACACAACGGAACAAATTAAACATATGAACTGAAGAGGTGAAATGAAAAAACAAACAAACCGCAGTTCAGTATGCAAGCAGTGCCACCGACGCTTTAACACTCCGTTGCAGCGCTCGATGATGCTGCGCGTGGTGCAGTGGGCGCTATTGTACCACATCTGTGGTGCTGTCGTTGGGTTTATAATCGGCGTCATCAGCCAGTCAGTTAGCATATAGCCCCCATCTCCGAGGAGAAAACCAGAAATGGGCCTAGTTTGTCTGTCCAGCTCAACACACATGCCGCTTTCTCTTAGTATGCGTGAGTCGTGCACACTCCCTGCAATAATGTTGTAATATTTCATACAAGAACAAAGTTTTGAACACATTTATTTAAATATATATGTATAGATCACAGTGGGTACATTTACAGCATTGCATGAATGCAATAAGTGGAACCAAAACAATGATTTCATCACTTACATACATTCCAATATTCAGTCTGAGTGCAGCTTTTTTAAACGAAAAGGTACTTAGAAATACATGAAAAGAAATAGTAGTTTTCCTTGCCCCGGTCTCCCACACTAGCTTCATTTGCAGTACTTGGGCCTATAAAACAATTTGTATGTGAAAGAAACGTCAACACGAAGTCCAAAAATGGTTGCCTGCTAGTAAACAATGCAGTTGAAACTTTTTCTGAGCACTTTTATCTTCCTTAGTCACCCGTCTAGAAGATCTGTATTTGTTTTCCATTTTGTTCCTGTGTTTACTACTAACATTGGAACTAAGCCTTTACTAGCTGACATGCATACTATTTAGAATGTGATCCCTTTTAGTGTTAGGCTGAAGAAAAAAAAATTATGCTGTCACTTTTGAAGACTAACCTTGTTAACCTTACTTACCCTTATCAATTCCATACCCAGGCATATCCATCCTTTTGTTGACATCTTTCATACTGCCTACATAAGTTGAGAATCTACCTTGATTTGTTGGTTGCGAGTCCCCCAGATATTACCAAAGACAGACATCATTAATATCTGTATTACCCACCCAAGATGGGGGTATCATCGGGAACACCCGACTCATTGTTGCTCACTTCAGTAATGGAATTGTTTATATTTCATGAATTCAAATCCATACTTGTCTCAGAGTAATATATATATATATATATAATATATATGTATTATATATATATATATATTTGAAGGTGAAAGTATTCAAAGTTTATGCCTAATCAAGGCTTAAATTAAACTTTAAAGCTAGCCTAAATTTATTCCTATCCCTAATGACTATAATTTCAATAAAATTGAATAATAATATCAATACAATAGTAATTACTAGTCACATACCTGACCATTTCACCTCAGCGTTGATGATCTTCATTTGCGCATTGCACACGAGCTGCACGTTGATGGAATGCGTTCTTTTTCGGTTTATGTATTCATGTTCATTGACGCTTGGACCGATAATTTTTACATGAGTGCAATCAATGCACCCAATTACTTTTGGAAACCCTGCCATCCGGTAGAACTGCTGTTTCGTTCTCTCAATTTCCACCGCGTTGTCAAATTTCACATATTGACCAAGCCGTCCACCTACGATATTTGCAACACTGTGCACGATTCGGCACACTGTTGGTTTGGTTATTCCGAATGTATCAGCGACATCAATTTGAAAACCTCTACAAGTGAAAACTCGCAACGCCACCATAATTTGCATCGAGGGCGGCAGTCCTCCTTTTCGCTCATTCCGGTGTTCGAGCGCACCGCCAAACTCGTCAGTCAGCCTCAATATATCATTTCTTCTAAACCTATACCGCTCAACTAGTTCATCGTCATTTAAAGAATCAAGAGGGTTATTTCTATATCTAAACACTCTTTCTCGTCTAATGTGTCTTCTTTCCAAACGCCAAGCCATTGTCAATGTCATTGATGAATGTAAATATTTATGTCTCGTGTGTGCGTCCCGGGAGCATCTTAGAACTTGGGGAGCATCCCGGGAATATGTCAAATAACGTAAGCTTACGCCTGCCATACACCAAGCGCAAAGTTACGACCAACTAGCAACGGCTAATCGCACTTAGGAAAATCATGAAACCCAAATAACGTAACTTTACGACGTTCTAAACTTACGACGCCGTAGCGGCCGCTACGACGTCGTAAGTACGCTCATGAAACCGGCTCCTGGAGGCTTCTTTTTCACTTATGAAAAACTACCAGGCGGTTTTAATCCACGCCCCATTTGCTGATCTTTGGTTAGTCCAAAAATCAACACGGATGCGCGCGTATATGTACGTTTGCTTTTCGTTGGTCGCCCATTTGCGAAGTCGAATGTTGAATATTTAGCCAATATTAAGAACATTGTCGGATAGCGAAATGTGCAATGGAGTTATTTTTTTGTCTAATGTAGTCACCGCCTTTGTATCGCTACACATGATGTATATCTATGACTTATTATGTACGTTGTGCATTCATAATTTTAGTATGCGCTATAACGCAGCCTACACTCTTTTCAAAAACTCTGACGTTTTAATACTTTAGTTTCCTTAGCGGTGATAAATATGCCAAGCTTTTAAGAAAATTAAACCAAAATGTTAACAAAAGTCATATACTTGTATACAGATGACTTGGTGATTTTCTAACTCTCCTATGTAAGCCTAAGGGAGTTATTATTAGTTTGTGAAACTGTTGTGGTTATTAAATTAAATTTAACTATGAGAGAAGCATGATACTGATAAGTAGAGGAAGGTAAACTTATGAAGAATGTGTGCCCTCTTGCATGTAAGCTAAATGGGAAGGAACTTAGCTAAGTTAGTAGTATCAAATACCTAGATCATGTCCCACTTTTAGTTTAATTATAATATGCTTTCTAATATTAATATCGACTTGTTTTGTATGTGCGTTAATGCATGTACAGCTGTATATTAATATATGAACAAATATATGTATTGCTATGTGTAGTTTGGTCTGAAGTAAATAAGTGAATTTAATATAAGTGTAAATAACTAATAACACTTGAGATTCCATTTTTGCCTGAAAGATTCAAATTTCCATTTCTCCATGAACTATCTACGTGTTTAATTGACTATCAATACTGTGATTGTTTTCTTTTTGTGCGCACGGACAAACCACTACGTCCATGACAATGTTGTGTACTCTATTCGCCAGGCTTCGTTCTGATAATGTTACACATATCTACCCGTACACGAGTATAAAGCATATTCATCAACTAAGTCAGTTATAAAAAGCATGACAACCTGATTTATATAAATTAATTATTATTTTGTTCACGACAGCTAAACAATACGCATTCTGTGGTGTTACATCAATTAAGTCACACTAAATCACCTAAGTCGCCCTTAAATTACATTAGAGGCCCATTATCAAACCTTCATGTATGTTAATTAGTACACCGAGTGTATGCACGAAATGTTTAACTAATGTTGACATTTCATCCTAATCCAGTAGCACTAGCACTGCTGTTATGCACTATGACAAATATACAATACTTTTTTTTATAAAGTATTATAGTTTGATACACGACAAAATGACACAAGCGACAGACGCTGGGCTGCAGAATATCACATGTTTAGTGCCAAGTATTGTTAAAATTAACTGATTAAGATATTTTAATCTGAAATGTGTTAACTCATATAGTGTTTTTTCATCCATTTCAGAACTGTGTACACGCATCCACAAAAAGTCGAAAGTTGATTAAATCAAGGAAGACATCGCACAACAATTAAAAATTACAACTCACAGAGGGGCTTGGTGTGTTCAGCATGTCTCGATAGAGTACTCGCCTTCTGGGTACGTGTCGTGTAATGGCCGTGGGCTGTGCGTATAACGACATTATAGAATGAAGATTCTCGTAGAGAAAGTATGAACACGTTTATTGTGACACAGCGGACACTCCAGAACCAACTCAAAAGAGGAAACGGGGCATGGTAAACGGTTCCGCGATCAAGGATCTAACATTCCTCCCCTTTTAAGGAAAAAACATAATTAGTATAATTATAAAAATGTAAACTTTTAACGCAAACGAGAGTCACTTATACGTATCAATGTCATATCTAAGATAGATAGTATGCAATGGTTTATAGTACTAATCTAGTGCTCTCGCGACTAGCTACAGCTACCGAAACATAGTCTATTCTGGCTATCTTGATCTATACATTGTCCGTTATGACAGTAATATAGACTTTACAAGTTCAATCTGTCCGGTGGCTTCCCCACTCTGTGTGATCTTCTCAGCGGTACTACCACGTCTGGTATTACACAGGACTGCGACCGTTCAACTGTTGGTCTTGAGATCACCTCTCCTGTGGCTGTACCCGTAGTCACGTCCGAGTTGCCAGATGATAGTGGTGGTGTCGATGGTGTTTGCTCGAACCGAGGTAGTACTTCACGCTCTGCAAGCCTCGGTGGAAGTTGAGGCTCTTCCATCCTCAGTGGTACCAGACGCTCTTCAGTCCACTCGATCGGCCTTCTCTCGCGCAGTTGATCCTGGTGACGCTTCCACACTCTGTCATCCTGCAGACATACCGCGAAGGTCAGCGGACCCAGCCGGTTCTCTATCACCGTAGCGACCCATTTCGGTTGTCCCTGAAAGTTCAACGCCCAGACACAGTCTCCTGTCATGAAACTTCCCTCCACTGCTCTCTGGACGTGGCGTTCTTTGTCTTCTTCCTGTTTGCGCAAGACTCGGTTCTGAATGGATGGTCGTAGAAGATCCAGTCGTGTGCTCGGTGGTGTCTTCAACACAAACTCTGTTGGAGCTCTGCCGGTTGTAGCTTGTGGAGTTACCCTGTAGCGTGCTATGAAGGTGTAGAGACGATCTTCTAGGTTGCCATTTGTCTTCTTCAACCCTGCTTTTACAGAAAAAGGAGCAGAAAAATGGAAAAGCAGCAGGCCCTGAAAATATTCCAATCGAAGCCTTGAAAGAAGATATAAACACAACAGTGGAGATGCTCTACTCACTCTTTCAAAAGATCTGGGAGGAGGAGCAGGTGCCAGCAGAATGGAAGGAGGGCTACGTCATCAAGCTGCCCGAGAAGGGCGACCTCGGCAACTATGCCAACTACCGAGGCATCATACTCCTCTCGGTAACTGGCAAAGTCTTCAACAGGATCATCCTCAACATAATAAAATATGGTATGTACCCCTACCTACGTGAGGAGCAAGCCGGCTACAGAAAGAACATACCCTGCATGTGGACTAGATTGCAACACTACGAATCGTCGTGGAGCAGTGAATAGGGTGGAACTTCCCGCTCTACATTAACTCTGTGGACTACAAGAAGGCCGTCGATAGTGTGGACAGAGAGACCCTCTGAAAACTCCACAGACACAATGGAGTGCCTACCAAGCTCGTGAACCTCATCAGAAACTCCTACGAACGAATGACCAGCATGGTCCTCCATGGAGGACAGCTCACGCAAACCTTCCAGGTAAAGACCTGGTAAAGGATGTTTGTTGTCGCCGTTCCTCTTCCTTCTGGCCACAGACTGGGTCATGAAGTCTTCTGCGGAACAGAGAAGAAATGGCATTCAGTGGACTGTGTGGAAGAAACTGGAAGATCTGGACTTCGCAGATGACATAGCCCTACTCTCTCACAATTACTAACATATACAAGACAAGACAAATGCGCCGTCAGCTGCATCTTCGCAAATAGGCCTCAACATCCACAAGGGGAAATCAAAAAACCTCCGCAACAACGCCACCAATAGCGACGTAATCAGACTACAAGGAAATGGAAGCATTTACCTACCTTGGAAGAATCATCGACAAACAGGTAGGAACAGTTGCCGACGTCACAGCGAGAATTGGCAAAGCCAGAACCGCCTTCCTTCAACACACGAACATCTGGAATACCAAACCCGTCGCTTCAAGCCAGCGTTAACAAAACAATGACCAGGACATTTCAAGGAGCTAACATAAGCAGCGATCACGACCTTGTCATGCTTAGAATTAAGCTCCAGTTGAAAAAGAAATATTAAGCGGCACAGCCATGTTTCAGGTTTGATGTCGACTAGCTGAAAGATCCCGAAGTGGCTGCAGTATTTCAAGCTCAGATAGGGGGGGGGGGAGTTTGCGGCACTCAACCCTGGACAATGATATCAATGCCCTCACTAACAACTTCAACGAGGCGGTATACAGCTGAGGAGGTATTGGGTCGACAGTGGAAGATTAACGGTCGGACAAAGAGATCCAGATCCGAATAGACCTTGCGAAAGCAGCTAAGACCAAATTCAGTAAGACATGGAGGAGCATTAACATCAGCTTTCCACCTAAAATTAGACTGTACAGAGCCTTTGTTGTCTCCATCCTGCAATACGGCTGCGAACGTTGGACACTGACGGCTGCAACGAAACAGAAAATACAGGCGTTTGAGAAGTGCTTCAGGCGCCTACTGCATATATATATTGGGCCGAACACAAGTCCAATGACTTTGTCCGAAGACGGATCACTGCCTTGGCAGGCGCACAGGAGCCACTCCTCGCAACAGTGAAGAGAAGAAAGCTGGCATGGTACGGCCATGTCACACGCCACGACTTCCTTCCCAAGAAAATAATGCAGGGCACTCTGCAAAGCAGCAGACAGAGAAACAGGCAAAGGAAGACCTGTAAGGACAACATACGGGAGTGGACCGACCTTGACGTCCAAACGCTACTGAGACTTGCTTTAGACGAACCCGGCTGGAGAGCATTCGCAGCGTCTGCGTCCCTCAAGTCTCCTCTGCGACCTAACAGGTCTCGGGATGAACTGAACTGAACTGATACTACAGCCTACACTCTTCAAAAACTTTGGCGTTTTAATACTTTTTATTATCCTTAGCGGTGATAAATATGTAATGCTTAAGAAAATTAACACATATTTGTATACAGATGACCTGGTGATATTCTATCTCTCCAATGTAAGCCCGAGGGAGTTGATATTAGTTTGTGAAACTGTTGTGGTCATTAACTTTATCTATAAGAGAAGCATGATACTGATAAATAGAGGAAGGTAAAACTATGAAGAATGCATGCACTCTTGCATCTAAGCTAAATGGGGAGGAACGTAAATAACTTAGTAGTATCAAATGCGTAGGTCATATTATATGTCCCACTTTTTAGTTTAATTATATAATATGCTTTCTAATATTAATATCAGCTTGTTAACTGTTACATGTATATTGATATATGGACCAACATATGTATCTCCAAGTGTATTTTGATATAAAGTAAATAAGTGAATTGAATATAAGTTTAAACAACTAACAATACTTGAGATTCTATTTTTGTCTGAAACATTCACATTTCCATTTCACCATTAAATATTTTCCTTTTTAATTGACAATACATGAATACAGTGGTTGTTTTCTTTTTCTGTGGACGGACAAACCACTACGACCATGACAATCGTGGAAAACTCTAGTCGCCAGGCTTCGTTCTGATAATGTTACAAATATCTGCCAGTACATGAGTATAATACATACTCGAAAACTAAGAGAGATATATAAAGCATCACAACCTGACTGATATAAATTAATAATTATGTTGTATAACATAGCTAAACAATGCGCATTCTGTGGTGTTACATAAATTAATTCAAGATAAATCACTTAAGTTGCCCTTAAAAAATATTTACATTAGAGGTCCATCCTCAAAACTTTATAAATATTAAACAGTAAAACGAATGTGTCCACGGAGTGTTTAACTAAAGTTGAAATTGAGAACATTATTGCGTAACGTTAGTATAAACAAAATTTGGGGGTAGTTTTCTTAACGTTCCCTGAACGTACTGAAAATATAGAACAGTGAAACACTTATACATGGATCTCCATTAATTTATATTACAGTTACAAAAATCATTTTCTTCGTGATCTTCTTTTAACTTCTGGACCCGGTGACTGCTGGCTTCTGTCTAATATAAAAATGTATTCTAAATATCAATACATGAATTAAGCACAACTTGCAGCCCAGCCGATTGTAATAATTAATGGAGGAATATTGGATTAGCTCCAGTGAAAAAAAACTCTACCATAAATAAAACTTTATTTTCTGGACTGAAACATATCCTTTAGGTTTTCTAAGCAGGATGGTTTCCTTGAACTTCCTACCACATCGTAGTTGCAGTTGCTCCGTCCTGATTAACAACATCATTGGCAATGAACACCAGAACAGTATAGTCTGGATAAGTCCAATGAACACCAGAACAGTATAGACTGGATAAGTCCAATGAACACCAGAACAGTATAGTCTGGATAAGTCCAATGAACACCAGTATAGTCTGGATAAGTCCAATGAACACCAGAACAGTATAGACTGGATAAGTCCATTGAACACCAGTACAGTATAGTCTCGATAAGTCCAATGAACACCAGAACAGTATAGTCTGGTTATGTCCAATGAACACCAGTACAGTATAGTCTGGATAAGTCCAATCTCCAGTGACCCACGTCCATGGCAGCCAATAATTGTCAAACTTTCGCTTATTATATCAAAATCAACTTAGTTTTGCGAAATTTCACTTAACTATGCGAAACTTATTAATATTATATTAACTTATGCGAATTTGAGTTAGGCTAGGAATACCTACAAATCAATACCTTAATCCTATAAATGTCAATCCTATAAATATTGTCACTAGACAACAACATGCATTATCATATGTTTTATGTCATGATAATGTTTGAGTGCAGAAAATAAAGTATTAACGATGGTAGTGTTTTTTTACTGTTCCTCCAATAAATATTGTAATCGGCTGGGCTGCAGCATATCACCTGTTTACTGCCATGTATTATTAACATTAACTAACTAAGATAATTTAGTCTGAAATATGTTAACTCATGTAGTGTTTCTCATCTATTTCAGAAGTGTGTACACGCATCCACAAAAAGGTGAAAGTTGATTAAATCAAGGAAGACATAGCAACAAAAATGACATTTTCGCCTCACAAAGGGGGAAGTTACTAAGCTTAAGACCTTTGAACTTGACTTGCTCTTAGACTTAGTAGCAGTAATTAGACATTTAGACACAACAGGCCTTGACATTAAGGTTCTGTATCCACTGGCCAAGGGGACCAGTAGATTTGAAAAGTTACTGGCCCGCCCAAAATGTTACTGGCCCGGATTTTTAAAACATAATGTTGATACGATGGTGCCTGTCGGTCCCGGATTGAACTTCCATCATTCATAATTATTTCAACCTCCCCATGTTAAAGATAGAGCCAAAATCCCACGTTAAAAGAGAGGCTCGTTTGAGACAAAATATACTGAAGGACATTGGAAACTGTCACACACGACACCGGTTGGCCCGTATGCGACAAAGGCCTTATTTGATTGATGACGACGTGTCTAAAATGTGGTGTTATAATAAATCGTAATTTAAAAAAAACATTATAAATTCAACGGATGGCTATTTATCTGAAGTACTGTATACGAAATGTAGAATACATATAGGACGATGTTATACCAGAACCTAAAGCCTAGTTTTTTTTCGAACAGGGCGACCATCTTACAATTAGACCCTTGGTATTATTTCCGTACGGTAGTGCCTAAATTCGTGTCTTTTATGTGGTGAACTATAAAATTAGTTCATATATGTTATGAAATAGGTCAATCATGTCATGAAACAGGACATTGCACATACTGACCGACCCCAATACATTTATAAAATCCACGTATACTTTACAATCATTATAAAATAGAAACTCCCCTGTTAAATCAGTAAAACTGGCCGCTATCTGCGTAGGTACGATAATTATTTTTACATCATGCGCTTGCATACAGTTTTGATTTGTTCATGAACAATTGTGGGAAATGGTGAAAATGACGTCATTAAATAAGTACGCATGGTAATTCGTTCCAACTTGTAGTAATTAAATAGTTTAGTTCAATGACGTCATTAATTTGGTACGCGTGGTAAATTGGTAAAACTGGTAGTGTTTCGGTTAGCTGACATTTGCAAGAACTATATTGAATACCTGCTATCACCAAAGCGGTAACGAATGGTCTGTGTGTCGGAAGAACATCCGGGTATTTTGTGCGATGTTAAAACATAGGAGATAAATCCTACCTGTCACGGATTGGCGAGGTCTCCGCATACTATATTTCTCAGGTCTAGTAGGGTTCTTATATGTCAAGGTCGCATATAAGAAAGAACGATTATCGTGAACAAGCAACACAGAACGAGGAAAATGAAATAAACTTTATTACAAGATATCTTCCTTTTGCTAAGTATCTCGATTAGCAAAAAATGAAAAGAATAACAAAAATCCCACAACCCAAATCTTAACAGAACATAATAAACAAGAACACTGAATCTTGTAATCTATCTAACTAAGAAACTAAATATACAACTAATCTTTCAGTTATCAAATTCCCCTTCCTTTCTAAGGTGGATTATTTCACTACACGACCAGCACTAGGTGCAAAATGTTATCTAAGAATAACTCCCGTATGATATATAAAACATGTAGCCAGCCCTCGAGGACTATCATTACAGTAATCGGTTACAACAAATATATATATGAATATTTCAAGGGTAATAATACCTTAAAACAATACTTCAAAACCACAGATAACTACCATTCATAAAACAGCCAATAATAGATACGCTAAATTAGAAAATATACATTTACACTGGGCTAGTCCCATATCGAATCTATACGAACGTTTGTCGAAGTCAACACGCCGAGCTTAGAAAACAATCAGAACGGTGTATCTCGGCCGCACGAGTGATGATGTCGGGCAATTGACGCGATTTCTCCAGTCGTGTCCGTTCTATGATCGACTTGTCTCTCACGGTAGCAAACGATTGCGAAGTCAGTAGAATACGTTCGCGTGAATGACGACGCCGGGCGGTAAACGCTTACCGCCGGCCGCTATGAATTCTCGAGTCGCATTCGGTGTTTCGATTGAGAGGTCACAAACGCATCGATCGAGAATCGGATGAATGGGTTCGCGCGAATGACGACGCAGGGAAGTATACGCTTAACGCCGGCCGCTACGAGTCGCATTCGGTCAAACTGTCGGGCGATGTCGCTGTGAGACCGCTGTTCGAGGATGTCCCGAGCTGGGGTGAGCGCGTCACGATTATCGCTCATCGACTCAAATACGTTGGGGCCGACCGGAAAGTTGCTTCAATAAACCGCTGACGTGGCGGCATGGCTTCTTCGAAGCTCGAACAGTCACCCTGGACGCTGAATATTGCACACACAAAAGCTTGGGAACGTAACCCACGTTAACGATTCCCACCACGCTTCAAGACTTGATTTGCCATTCTCTTGGCAGCAGGGTAACCTGTGTCGTTCAACCCTGGATCTGTCCCAGTCCTTCGCCAGCGCCCAGACGGCGAAATGCTTATGACAGACGTTTATATAACCGGACCTATTTACACATCATCTGACAGGTTTCCGTCATTTCTATTGGCTGATACAATATACAATTCAAGGTACGCATTGTGCAACACCCTCTAAGATACAATGAAACCACCTGCTTGCCTAGAAATGCTAGCAAAAGAATGCCACGCCTCACTAAGCGCATTTGCAACCGAGTTGCTGTAATTACGTAACAAAGGCGATTGGTCAACAATCTGCCTATCTACTGGCTTGACCTTCCCTCATTTACCAAACTAAACCTAAGGAAACTAGATTTAAACACCCACAAATAGCAGAAATGCTACACTACATTAAAAGATAAGAAATTATCAAATAGGAATTTATCTGCTAAATCACTCAAACTGACAGCTATCAGTGTAGGTACGCATAGTAAATTAGTGAAACTGACGGCTATCTGTGTAGGTACGCTTAGTAAATTAGTCAAACTGACGGCTATCTGTGTAGGTATGCGTATTAAATCGGTCAAACTGGTAGTAATTTGGTCCAAACATTTGGAACTATTTGCTTCGGTACACTATTCACTGTTGAATGACCACGAGTGTTTTCTGTTCATGCAGGAGACTTATGAAAAATATATTGTCTGAGTAAAATTTCATAATTACACAAATGGTGTCGGCTTTATTGCTTAATTAAGAAACATTTCAAAATACATAACATGCAGACATGTTACTTTTAACAAAATCAAATAAACGACAGTCATTTTTTATTAAATAGTGGACCGTTGCTATCTTTTTCTGTACTGTAATGCTTAAACTCGTGCTTCTTCGGAAAAAAAATTCTTATCCACGCTATGAATAATACTAAAATTCATAGCCTGGCATTAACAACCGAAAATGGACACAAATAAATATTATACTTTTATTATACTAATATTAGTCCAACTTGTGGTAATTCGTCTAGCCAACATTCTGAACTTCCGCGACTGTATATAATCTCGTTCAGTGACTTCATTAAACCAAATTTAGCCATCTATTGACAGTATATGTCCGTTTGGGGTAACCTGTTCGTGTATTGATCTAGCATGAAGCGCCACCAAGTGACTTTATAACAGTTATGAAAAATGTCTAAGTCCTATATTTCTAAGTTCTTCCTACTATGCATTTCTAAGCCTCAAGTTTATAAAAAAATCTAACTTCGACTTTATAAATTCCAAGTTTGAAAAACTTACGAAGTCCCAACTATGAAAGAATTAATTTTCGCGAGATTAACCCCAACTATTTTCTCTATCTAACCCTAATTAGTTAATTTTTATCCGGTAGATGACACCATCATGTAACGTAATACTCCCGTTATTCACTAGAGGAGCTACGACGAAAATGACGTTGTACCAGAAGTCAAGTGACTGTCATGGTGGCCTCTTCGGTTCCACAATTCCCGGAAGTGTGTCGGAATGAGTGATTTGAGTGATTTGATTGATTTGTGTGAGTCAAGTGAGTCATTTGAGTGAGTTGAGCGAGTGATTTAAGTGAGTTGAATGAGTCATTTAAATGAGTTGAATGAGTGATTTGAGTGATTTTAGTGAATTTAGTTATTTGTGTGATTTGAGTGTTTTAAGAGATTTGAGTGATTTGATTGAATTGAGTGAGTGATTTGAGTGATTTGAGTGAATTGAGGGATTTGAATGATTTGAGTAATTTTAGTGATTTGAGTGATTTGGGTGATTTGAGTGAGCTGAGTGAGTTATTTGAGTGAGTGATCTGAGTGAGTTGATTGAGTAAGTTGAGAGAGTTGAGTGAGTGAGTGATTTGAGTGAATGTTTATTTGAGTGAATGAATTGAGTGAATTGAGTGAATTTTGTGATTTTCAGTTATTTTAGTGACTTGTGTGATTTGAGTGATTTGAGTGATTTGAATTATTTAAGTGATTTCCGTGATTTCAGTGATTTAAGTGATTTCAGTGGTTTCAGTGATTTAAGTGATTTCAATGATTTAAGTGATTTCAGTGAGTTGAGTCAGTTGAGTCGGTTGAGTCAGTTGAGTGAGTGACTTGAGAGAACAGAGTGAGTTGAGTGAGTTATTTGCGTTATTTGAGTGATTTATGTGATTGGTTTGAGTGAGTTCAGTGAATGATTTGGGTGAGTTGACTGATTGATTTGAGTGACATCAGTGATTTAATGTGTGATTTGAGTGATTGGAATTATTTGAGTTTGTGATTTGAGTGAGATGAGTGAGTGAGATGAGTGTGTGAGATGAGTGAGTAAGATGAGTGAATTGAGTGAGTGATTTTTGTGAATTGTGTGATTTGTGTGAGTGATTTGAGTGAGTCGAGTGAATGATTTGAGTGATTCGAGTGAGTGGCTTGAGTGAATTGTGTGATTTGAGTGATTTGTGTGAGTGAATTAGAAATGTTTTAAGGTTGGCAGGACTTATAAATTTAGGAATGATACATTGTCATTGTTGGGACGTATACATTAAAAAAAAAAAATTGGGACTTAGAAAACATTTATATAAAGTTGGCAGGACTTAGAAATTTAGGACTGATGCATTTTTCATAGTTGCAACTTAGTAATGTTTATACAGTTGGGACTTATAAATTTTATAAAGATGGGACTTCAGGACTTAGAAATTGTTCATAGTTGTTTTCTTAATGCAAATCGTTGGTGTTTGTTTGGTTCGTGCAACTCGCTTGTCTAAGTTTGTGTCGATTGGTCCTATATATGTTACCCTGTGTTGACTGAATTGCAGACATACCCCCTCCTCCTCCTCAATTTGAGCGTTTCAGCAGGGAAAATTTGTAAATATTTCGTCTGTTGTCTCGTCCGTAGTGTCATTTGATGTCTCGTCCGTAGTGTCATTTGATGTCTCGTCCGTAGTCTCAGCCGTAGTTTCAGTCGTAGTCTCGTCTGATGTCTCATCCGTAGTCTCGTGCAATATATCGTCCGTAGTCCCATGCAATGTCTCTGGTTCTATATATGTTTGTTTAAGTTTGGCTCGTGGATGTCGTTAGTCTAAGTTTATTTCGTATAACTCCTTGGTCTAAGTTTGGTTCGTTCACATCGTTGATCTATTTGATTCATGGAAGATGTTTGTCTAAGTTTGCAGGGATTTATAAATTTGTCATAGTAGTGGCTTATAAATGTTTCATAGTTGGCAGGATTTATAAATTTTGGACTTAGACATTGTTCATAGTTGGGACTTTTTAAATAAACTTGGCTTTCACAAAGTCAGGATTTTTTTATAAAGATGGGACTTAGAAATTTGTCATAGTTGGCAGAACTTAAGAAATTTAAGACTTAGAAATTGTTTCATAATTGCTATAAAGTCATTTGGTAGCGCTTCTTGGTAGGTCAATACACGAACAGGTTACTCCAAACTGATATATTGAATCACTAGGTGGCCAAGTTTGGTTTAATGACGTCTTTGAACGAGATTATATACATGCGCGCAAGTTAAGAATGTTGGCTAGCCGAATTACTGCAAGTTGAATCGAACTACCACGCGTACTTATTTATTGACGTCATTGAACGAGATTAGTTACATACGAACAAGTTCAGAATGTTGGCTAGTCGAATAACCACAAGTTGGACCGAACTACCACGCGTACTTACTTAATGACGTCATTTTCACCGAATTCCTGCCATTTTTACCACCTTCCCGCCATTCTTCATGAACAAATCAAAACAGTTTGCAAGCGCGTGATGTAAAAGAAACTATCGTACCTACGCAGATAGCTGTTAGTTTGACTGGTATAACGGAGACGTTCCTATTTTATAACCATTACAAGCTATACGTAGGTTTTATAAATATATAGGGGTCTGTCAGTATGTGTAATGACCTATTTCATGACATGATTGACCTATTTCATTACATCTATGACTTATTTTTAAAGTTCACCACATAAAAGAATACATTTCTAACCGTGAAAAAAGTAAGTTTTATAAGTTATACTAATATTACCATAATCAAAGTATAATATTTATTTGTGTCCATTTTTTGTTGTCAATGCCAGGTTATGAATTTTAGTTTTATTCATTGCGTGGATAAGACCCATGGTTTTTGCCGAAGAAGCATGAATTTAAGCACTGCAGTACAGAAAAAGATAGCAATGGTCTATTATTTAGTAAAAATGACTGTCGTGTATTTGGTTTTGTTAAGCGTAACATGTCTGCATGTTATGTAGTTTGAAATGTTTCTTAATTAAGCAATAAAGTCGACACCATTTGTGTAATTATGATATGTTATCCATACAAGTCTCCCACATAAACAGAAAACACTCGTGGTCATTCAACAGGGGACAAGTGTACCGAAGTAAATAGTTCCAAATGTCTGGACCAAATTACTACCAGTTTGACCGATTTACTACGCATACCTACGCAGAAACCCGTTAGTTTGACAAATTTACTACGCGTACCTCCACAGATAGTCGTCAGTTTGACATGTGTACTACGCGTACCAACACAGATAGCCGTCAGTTTCACATATTTACTACGCGTACATACACAGATAGCCGTCAGTTTGACTTGTTTATTACGCGTACCTACACAGATAGCCGTCAGTTTGAATTGTTTACTATGCGTACCTACACAGATAGCCATCAGTTTGACTTGTTTACTACGCGTACCTACCCAGATAGCTGTCATTTTGTGTAATTTATAATGCGTTCCTACACAATTGTTCGCGAGTCAACGGACCACCTCGGCGACCACTGCGGTCAGCTGTTCGTTGTTGTGCTTCATCGACGACCACTGCTGACTGTTCTTCGTTGTCTTACACCATCGAATCGCTGCCCTTCTCGACAATGCCAACGAAGGGGGGAACACGAGCCTCATCCAACACAGACCGACATGACGACATGGCAGAATTGAAACAAGCAATATCCTTCATAAGTGATAAACTGGACGAACTGTTGCCCATTCGACAAGAGATAACACAGTTACTAAAAGCGTTGACAAACTAGAAAGTGAAAATGCGGAAAAGGAAAAAAAAGGTTAGAGTCATGCCTAAACGACGTGGAACAATATTCCAGACTGGAAAACATCGTCATCTCCGGTCTGGAAACAAAGCACCCATCTTACAGTTCGGCAGTAACTCCACCACCAGAGTCTGCATGATCCAGTTCTTCGCCAACAAACTACAACTGACCATCGAGAAATCAGACATCTCAGCATGTCATACGTTGCGCAAACGACCTATCGCAAATGGAAATCAACGAAACCAACGAAATGTCAAGCCAGACGTCATAATGAGATCTGTGAATAGAAAAACAAAAACACTGGTGCTGCGCAATGCCTACAAACTCAGAAAAAGCAATGTGTACATTAATGAACACTTAACAAAGAAAAACAACAGCATTGTCTGGGAAGTCTGTCTGATGAAAGACCAAAAGATCGCGTCAATATGTGTGAGGAATGGGAAAGTACTGATAAGAACCCTGCGATCACCTGATGTGGCTAAGACCTACGTGATGCCTGACGATACGGACTGCGCTCGGCTTGTCGAGTCCTCATCGCCGTGATTGAAGGTTGGTGGCACACATGTCATTTGTTTTCCTTATCACAATATAAGTGACGAAGAATTTTGATATAGTACAAGCGAACGTGATATTAATGAATCATTTTTTTACATTGATAAAAAAACTTCCAAGTTTTATTTTAAAGGTTATGAAAATACTAACTATTTACACAATAATTATGACGACCGTTTCGATCCACATAATAACTTCTACAATGACATAGACTGTTCGTATTATACAGACGCCAAATTTGAACGTAAAACAAAATACAGCAATGATTTAGCAATAATACACTTTAACGCAAGAAGGTTAAATGCAAACTTTAAGAATATCAAAGACTGTTTATATACATTGCATGACCCCTTTGATGTAACTGTTATAAGTGAATCGTGGAGTCACGAAGGGAATGAAAACAGTTTTATTTTACAAGGGTTTTAATCCGTACAAAGTCAGTCGCAAAAATAAAAAAGGAGGTGGTGTAGTAATTTACGTTAAAAATACATTGATTTTAAGGAAATCAGTTGTTTGTCATTGGCAGTAGACAACATCATGGAATGTGTCCATGTATAATTACAATTAAATAGTAGGAAGAATATTATTATAGGATGTATATGCAGGACTCCTGGGTCAAATGTGGAAATTTTTAATGAAACTTTACTACATATATTTGTGACGACAAGAAACACCAATAAGTCTATGTACTGGTGTGGTGATTATAATCTTGACTTTAAAACATGAAACTTACTACGGAACTAAACAATTTCTAGACGTCATGTACAGTTACGGATTATATGCCTTAATTACAAAACCAAGTAGAATATCTTAATTCAGCGCCACTTTGGTTGTAATATTTTCACTAACGAATTGACAAAATACGTTTACAGTGGGTTATTAATTACAGATGTTAGTGACCATTTACCCGTTTTCGCATTGAGTGGAAATAACATTGATAGACCTAAAGGACAAAGTTATAAATATGTCAGGTGTAGAAAAAAGCATTGTATACAGTCATTTAGTTCGGCATTGACGAACTGTAATCGGGACTTGATTATGCAACCGGATGATATTAACACGGCATATAGTGAATTTGGTAACACCTTCACCGATCTATACAATACTCGTTGTACGATAATAAATGTGCATAATAAGATTCACAACTCATATAAGCCATGGTTTACAAAAGGATTAGCAAATGCATGTAAACAAAAAAAAATTTCTAAAAAAAATATTATATGCATGTAAATTAAAAAGCACAGAGGAAAGATACAATTTTTTTTTTTAAAGCTAATAAATATGTTAAGACAAGCCAAAAAAGATCACTATTCTAAATTATTGCTAAAAATCGACATGATATTAAAGGAACTTGGAAAGTATTAAATTCAATAATCAAACAGGAAAACAGCTATAAATCTATTCCAGATTCCTTTCTCTGCGATAATAAAATCCTTACCGATAAATCAGAAATAGCCAATGGCTTTATCGATTTCTTTTTAACAATCTGCTGTTAAAAATTGAATTGTGTGGAGTATGTGGGGTTGTACGTAACTGGTTGAGCAGCTACCTTGAAAAGAGGAAACAATTTGTATGTATTAATTATGTAAAATCTAATGTTTCAAACATATTATGTGGAGTAACGCAAGGATCAATACTTGGACCAAAATTATTTTTGATTTATATTAAAGACTTATGCAAAGTTTCAGATGTAGAAAAATTCATTTTATTTGCAGATGACACTAACATATAATATATTTTATTTCTCAAAGCTCTACTGCATATACACATAACCATGATATCACTAATGTGCGGGCATGTATACATGACTAAATCATAACCCATAAGCGCGTCACATGTGAGGGGTTTCTCACAAGCCTCAGTGCTTATATATTTTTTAAACACTATCCTGTTAACACTGTCCCTTAATAGTGTCAATGTGCAGCCTTAAAACGCTACTCAGAGAAGAATGTCTTCCAGGTGTATCACATTAAGCAGGTTTGTCAACTGTTTCAGGAAGCAAATGCAACCTTACTGTTGTTGCAGAGCTGTCCCACTTGACTGGTTTCACGCCACATGGAGTTGGTGTCTTTATTATCCAACCGTTGACTCAGTCATGTTTTCTGTTGTTCCTAAAGACAAAGAGATTGACATTCAGTGTCTTTGCTAGGTGTTCTATGTTGTATTGGTGCACACAACTTAACAATTGTTGTTGCCAACTATTACTAGCGGAGGCAAAGTGAGTGACATTATCAGACGTCACATAATCCTGCGTAGCGGAATAACGATGCAAAAGAGCACTTAATGTCGAGATATTTCGTTTAAATGTGATTTTTTATAATAAATATGACAGAAAATTGAGCTACATTCGTAGGTAACTATCCTATTAGTGGCATTACTAATCATTGGAGGAGGCATTTATATTTCCCAAAATTGAACATTTGCCAGTTTTCACACAATTCTATTAACCTACCAAGATCATCTTGTAAATGGTGTATGTCTCCATCACGTTTAATCCTTCTAAAAGTTAACAAAGAAAAAGTACTGGATGAAATCTATTTAGATATTTCCAGAAAGGAATAATAATATTAATATTATATGCGTCCCAGCATGTATCCCTTGCTATCAAAATGGTATGAAAATTAATTAGGGAGAACACAAAAGTGAGCACTGAAACCCAGCAGTCCACAAGCTGAAAGGGTCAGTTTACAGTTAGTTTTCCATTGGTTGCCATGTTAACGTTTCGTATGATTATAAGGAAACGTGACCTACAAAAATTCTGAAACATCTCATTGACATGCTGGTCGAGTTTAGTCAAAATTAAATAATTCTAGCTCTTCTAAAATGCCTGTATTTATGACACCCGTCAGTATTTATGAATGAATGCAGGCAGGACTCGACTAAAGGGTCAAATAGCCAGATTGCTGCCAAATATCCTTCAATTTAGTAAAATCAGCTAAAACACACAATGTTACTGTCAGTAGCTTCTACAATCACATCTAGAAATCTGACAACTCAAATGCACTTACAGGTGTATGTCAGAGCGTAAGTTTTGTAAAATAAATCATCATAAAGCCTAACCTTGGGCATGACCCCTGAATTCGTTTACTTGGACTAGAGGCAACACAACACAGTTTCCAGATAAAGTGAAAACAGCAGTTTCATTGTGCGTATTCAAGTTCAAGGCTAATTAAGCTGGGAAGAGCCCAAATGAAGAAGTAGAAACTAAGAAGAATTCGAGGTCTCTGACCACCGGTTAAACTTACTACAGGTGTATCCAACCAAGACCCAAGTATACTAACTGATATAAATAACGTAGAAGAACAACACCTGCAGCTACGACATCCCCTCTTGCAGGACACAGTACCGTCAGATTTCGCTCTTCCCAAGGATAATCCCAGAATGGAATGGTCTGCCCCAGGAGGTAGTGACGGCAAGTCCCTGGACTGCTTCAAGTGTAGACTTGCAGCCTACCTGTAAACACCAGATCCCCTCCCCTCCCCTCCTCTCTCCTCCCCTCCCCTCCCCTCACAATGCAGTTGTAGCCTTTTTATACGTTTAATTAGCTTAACTAGCCTATTATTTCAATAATTTATTCATTACTATGTTATTATATATGTATTTATTTATTATTATTATTTTATATATGTTTTGATACTTTTAGCTTAGGTTTCTTTAGTACATGTTTTATTTAATGCAGTTATAATCTTTTTTATACGTTGAATTCTATGATGTACATTCTACTAACTATTAGGTGTCAACATCCTTGAACAGTCAGTCCTACTCTGGATATGAGTGTATAAATAAAGTATATTATTATTTCCTGTTCCTTGTAATTCTATTCTCTCTGTGCTGGTCCGACTTCCTTTCTTGTTTCTAGTACTGCCGCAAACAATATCACTGAACCACCCCAACTACTGCGTCTCTATATAACTACTCCCAGCTTAAGATAATCCGATGTGCTGGATGTACCATTACCCCTAATAAAAACTAACGATTCACATTACAACTGTTACATATACGAAACTGGACGCGGTCTGCCGGTTAGCGTCGGTGTGATTTGTTGCATTTTTATAGTAGCAGATAACCCGTTGACATGGACAAAGACGTTGAGAAACTAACGGGGCATATATATATATATATATATATATACATATATGCCCCGTCAGGGAGTGAAAAGGCTTAAGTCGTGTAAGTACAGTGTCATCACTATTGTAGTAGTATTGCAATATCATTATGAATAATAAATTGGAAAAAACGTGTTAAAATGACACAAGTATCACTGCTGGTTAGTTTCTCCAAATAGATTTACTCTCAATATATTATCAGCAGCATTTATGGATAGTTTGATTTGCTATTGCTATTTTCCATCGTCAAATCAATTATCTCGTTGCACTGATAATTCTATCAATTGTCATACTTCTAACCAGAGCAGCCTCTCTACTATGCGCGGTGGTCCAGCGCAGCAACTCTAGGGCACCGCCAGAGGCCATGTGCTGCAGGACGCGTCGAGAGAAGCGGCTGAAGACACGCAACCCGCTAATTCAGCATGCTCGACGTCTCTGCCACCGCTCCTCAGTTAAACATTGTAAAGTGCAATGTGGGCCGAATCGTGGGCGTCAGCCACCGCACCACAACACCGATTCATCCCCACTCCATCAACTACCGCAACAATTCCCCAACATTACCGCCCCTCGCACCGTGGAACTTCTCAAACATTACAAACTTCAAAACGCGAAAAATCTCCAAAACTATGGCCCTCAAAAATCTCCAAAACTACCCTCCTTAGAACAGCAACAATTCTCCAACACTACCGCCCCTAGAACCGTGAAACCTGTCCAACACTACGACCTTCGAAACGCCAAAAAACCTATAACACTACCTCCACTCTGCGCGAACACTCTCCAACAGCTCTCCTCCCACCGTCTCCCGTGTCCGAGAATAGCAAAGTGTAAAGGTTCCAGCTCCGGTGTAGTATAGTAAATTGACTCCATAATAAATCTATCCACCGTTTGATTTACTATGACGTATTTGAAGCGGGAGGTCAACGTGTAATTACAATATCTTAACCCCTTCTTTTATGTTGACCCTATTTATTCTAACATCCAGTTTGAACATTTTAATATAATATACATTTGCTAATCATGCATTTATATCGTAGAATTTCCATGTCACTGGTTGTGATAGCCAACCCCAACTGTGTAACACGTCCAACTGCATGACTATCATGTTTACACCAATTTAACCCTCGTACATTTGTCTGTATTGCTACCGAGTGTACCCGCATTTATTTCACCCCGAATGTTTTGTGCCACTGACTTCACTGGATGAAGTACTGTCTATCCTTGCTCTTTTTAGAGAGGTCCTTTTACAGGGATCACTGCACTTGTACGATAAACCCCACTCTTCCTTTGTGTTAACAGTCCTAATATAGATATATAATTTTTGTGATACCATGGTAATTTAAACCTCGTGTATGTGTGTGTACGTGCGTGCGTGCGTGCGTGCGTGCGTGCGTGCGTGTCTGTCTGCCTGCCTGTGCATGCACTCCCGCGCGTATGCGCTCGTACGTTTGTGGGTGTGCAATAGCGCGTGCGCGTGGGTATGTACGAGTGTTTGTGTGAGTGTGTGTATTTGTTTGTTTGTGCGCGTGTGCGTGTGTGTCCGTGTGATCATTCACTTTGAGCACAGCACAAATCGCGTACGTTTGCCGTAACTCTACCCACGTCCTCTCCCAACCTTGCACCAACGCCTACTTTCTTCTCATCTGTTGGAGCAGCCCGTCCCAATGAATGATTATCTCTCTCTCTCTCTCTCTCTCTCTCTCTCTCTCTCTCTCTCTCTCTCTCTCTCTCTCTCTCTCTCTCTCTCTCTCTCTCTCTCTTTCTCTCTCTCTCTCTTTATTTGACGTTGTTAGTTGTTCGTGCATATATATATAATTTATAGAAAAATCCGGCTATATATAAACCTATGACAAACCCCTAAATATGGCTAGATTAAATACAGTGAACGCCCGTGCTAGGGTGTACCCTGTGAGCGACGCACGAGACCCCCGCCCGAGTTCAGCGATAAATGGACAAGGGCTATCGTCTGAAGGACGAAGGCGGCTAAAGAAGTTAGTCCAAACAGGAAGGAGAATGAGGAAAATTAAACTCGCAACACTGAACGTTGGGAGGATTACAGGAAGAAGTGGAGAAGTAGTACAATTGATACTAAAGAAGAACCTGGAGACAAAATGGAAGGGGAGCAAAGCGGGAGATCGATGCCGGATACCACTTGTATTACCATGGACAAGATGGGACGAAGAATGGAGTAGGAATTGTACTATGTGAAGATCTGAAAGACAGAGTACTAGCAGTGGAGAGACTGTGCGATAGAGCGATGAGATTGAAACTAGAGATCGAAGGAGAAGTGTTGAATGTTATCAGTTGCTATGCACCACAAACTGGATGCACAGAAGAGGAAAATGAGGAATTCTGGGAGCACATAGATGGTGAGATGTAAGCTATACCAAGTTGCGATAGAATGGTATGAGGACATGAGGGTAGAGCTCGGACAGGATATAATGACGTACACGGATGACACGGAATAGGAGTCCCAAATGAGGAAGGCATACAGATACTAGACTTTGCAACAACATACCAGCTGAGGATACTGAATATAGTCTACAAGAAGAGAAAGAACCACTTTGTAACGTATAACAGCGGTGGACAGGAAACCCTAATTGACTACATCATGGTGAGGAAAGAGCATGCTAAGGAATCAAAGAACTGTAAAGTACTACCCTCAGAGGCCATCACCACACAACACAGGGTACTAGTTTCTGAACAGGAGGTGACAAAAACCAGACAGAGGAGAACAGTGGGAAGGATACAGATCAGATGGTTGAAGCTAAAAGATAAAGAAGTGAGAGAGAACATCAGGAGAATAATAATGGAGATACTATCAAATAAAGACGAAGTAACAACGGAGAACGTGGAAGAATGGTGGGAAGAAACAGCGGAGCAGATCAGGAAGTGTAGGGAGGAAGTATGTGGGAGGTCAACGGGGAAGAGGAAGAAGCCCGGAGTAGAAAGCTGGTGGTGGAATGTTGACACTGAGAATGCAGTTAAGGAAAAGAAAGACAGATTGAAGAAATGGAAACGAACAGGAGCAGAGATAGACAGGGCAGAGTACAAGAGAGCGAAACCGACGTCTAAGAAGGTGGTCGCAAGAGTGAGAGAAGAAGCAGTAGAGAGATTGTACAACAACCTAGAAACTAGTGATGGTCAGAAGGATATATATGTAGAATAGCAGCAGCTAGGGACCGTGCAGGAAAGGACACAGGCCAGATACCTACAGTCAAAAGTACAACAGGAGAAGTACTGGTGAAAGACGATGACACCAAAGAGAGATGGGGGCCAATAGTTTAACTGGCTGATGAACGAGGAAAACCCGAGAGTAGAAACCGAGGAGTAGTATGTGAATCAAGGAATGGTAAGGAGTATCAGTGACGAAGAAACAGAGAAAGCACTCAGAGGTATGAAAAGTGGGAAGACTGTAGGAGCAAACGAAATACCAGGTGAAGCTTGGAAATGTATGGGCAACTTTGGTGTAAAGGTACTATGCAGACTATTCAACTGTGTCATGACTTCAGAACACATTGGCGACAGAGCATACTTGTCCCAATCTTCAAGGGAAAAAGTGACATTCAGAAGTGTAAGAACTACCGAGGGATCAAACTCCTGACGCACACCTTTAAGATAGGGGAGAGTGGCATAGACAAGAGGATGAGAGAATGCACAGATATACGTGAACGTCAGTTTGGGTTTATGCCAGGCAGGAGTACCACAGATGCGCTTTTCATTCTCAAACAAACAATATATAAACACAGGGAGGGGCAGAAGGACATCAGAGTAGTATTTATAGACCTGCAGAAAGCACATGATCGGGTACCAAGGTAGGATATCTGGATATGTGCGAGAGAAAGGAATGTAACGGAAGTACATCATACTGATACAGTATATGCATCGGGGGTGTGAGACATGCGCAGTGTGGGTGGTGAAAGCAGCAACTTTCGCGTAGAGGTTTGGCTGCACCAAGGATCTGCATCGAGTCCATACCTGTGCCTCATATTGACGGACGTCTTGACGGAGAAGGTGATAAAAGATGCACCAGAATCAATGATGTTCGCAGATGACATTGTGCTGTGTGGAGGAAAGGAGGAAGACATGGCAGAGTATACGGAGACGTGGAGCAAGGCACTGGAAGAGAGAGGAATGAGGGTTAGTCAGGTTCAGTTTCGAACGGAATGATGACGTAGACAGACCAACGGTAAAGATACTGGGAGACGAGCTGGAAAAACTGACACACTTCAAATATCTAGGGTCAGTCGTGGAAGATAAAAGAGTCATGGAAACAGAGATCAAGCAGAGAGTGAGTGCAGCTTGGAGAAATTGGAAGAAATGCAGTGGAGTGTTGTGCGACAGGAGGATGCCAGTGAAGTTGAAGGGGAAGATCTATAAAACTGTAGTCAGGCCAGCAATGCTGTACGGGGCTGAGACCTGGGCAACAACGAAAGGACAAGAAGCAAGGATAGAGACGAATGAGATGAGGATGCTGAGGTGGATGTGTTGAGTAACAAAGAAAGATCAGATCCGAAACGAATATATTAGAGGAGCAACGAGAGTGATACAAGCATCCAAAATGATAAGAGAAACGACTGAAATGGTATGGGCATATGATGAGAAGGGAAGAGGAGCACATAGTCAGAAGAGGGCTAAATGCAGAGATACCAGGACGAAGAAGGAGAGGACTACCGAAGACCAGATGGAAAGACACATGCAAAAGAGACATGGAAATCGTGGGTCTGAGTGCATATGTGGTGATGGACAGGGCGACATGGAGAAAGAAAATTACCAGCCATACCGACGACCCCTGATGACGGGAAAAGTCAGAGAAGAA
Organism: Paraescarpia echinospica; assembly: GCA_020002185.1. NCBI lineage: Eukaryota > Metazoa > Annelida > Polychaeta > Sabellida > Siboglinidae > Paraescarpia > Paraescarpia echinospica. Next base: position 182,920 of record JAHLWY010000182.1, read on the forward strand.
GAAGATCACATTTTGCCATGTTTGCGAGGTGTATCATCGCTACAGTGTGTGATATTTATTTGGAATTTTAATAAATATTTGAATTTGGAAAATTCGTCAGTACGCATTATTTTTTCCCGGCCCATTGTTTGAAAAAAACGCACAATGACAATTAGAGACAAAGTATCAATTATTTATTAAGTAGACAAATAGTCACATGAAGCACATACATTGTGAACAGTATAGTGGCATAAACAAATATTCACATACTCCTGTGATGTCAGGAGAAAGATATTTCAGAAATATATAGAGTTGTTATATTATCTTTCTATGTAGAAGTTTGAGCAGACCAACTGATCTGAAATGTATGGATTCTACTTTTAATGCAGATGACCGAGAAATGTACGTGCCAACATTATATTCCCTATGATCAACAGGGGTCGATGGGTCGTCACATTCCAAATACCCATATCCTTTACTCTTTTCAGAAGAATCAAAGTGACATTTTGACTTATAAAGCGTTCTTCTCAGTCAAACCCACACACATCAACACATTTTGACCATAATCAATAACGTTCATCCTCTACCTAATACTAATGGTTGCATCAAATTCAAAAGAAACCCGAAAATAAATATACCCTGTGAAGCGTTGACAAACACATGCTTGCTGCAGACGGGTGCGGGTCACAGTCGCTCATCAATAGTACCCCCCTCGCCGAAGGGTTATATATAACTACTCAGTTAGCAAATCTAGACACATGCAACGCTACTGCTTCAATCTTACTGGATATCTCATATTCGGAACACATGTTGGCTGGGACTTTGGCTTGAATGTCCTCCCATGCCTCCCACATGGAATCCTCCTCACCACTCAACGTCATCTCAAGAAGGTGTCCATCAGTTCATCAACATACTCATCAAAACGATATATTTTATTAATAGATCGCGATATTTCCATCACACACAAATATTCATTTTACCGTATGGTTCATGTTGAGCTCTTGAATAAGCCCATGTGCTATGACAATTTTCACAGACAGTAGTTTGGCTCACAAATTAATTGTTTTTTTAAATAAAAATATTGTGTTATAACGCTCTTGACCTATTTGTCTGATTTAGTATTGAGTTGCCCACACTGTCATGGCGATTTACGCAGTGCAGATAGTATTAAAGATGTTGGGCAGTATGTGTTTTTATTAAACAATTAACACAATTTGGGGACAGTGCGATGATTACAACCAAAAACAAAACAGAACCCCATTGTTTACGCTCGGATAAAAGCAGTCGCTGTCCCCAAAATGTCCCCAGATCGAAAACGAGACGCGAGACATACAGGCCCTATATACTCGAGTACACGAGTACATGAGTACCGAGTACTTCCGCCCCAGGTCTTGTCCAGGGATTGAAACACAGAGAGGGGGACATTCGCCCATGAAAGGGGATTCAATTCGAAATCGACAAAGAGAAAGGGGTGATATCTAAAACGAAATTGAACTCTAACTCCCTTCGTGAATTCCTGTTTAGCAGGTAGGTCTACACATGTACATTGCTCGTATAAAAATAACAAAACGTGAAACTGATTTCTGATAAACAGATGACAACATAAAATCAGCTTACCCTGTGAGCTTCCCTTTTCCTGACAACTGTCCTTGTTGGAGCTTTATTCAGTAACAGTTTCTTCGCAAATCCCAGGGTGAACGAACACTAGTTCACAAAGTCATCTTGCACAAATTGTTTGCTACATATAAAGGTACAGAGGCGGGCGATACAATATTCCGGGGATTCCTGGTTCGTTGAACGAAGTGTTCCCACGCATTTGTCAGTGTGTTTGCACCATCCAGGGGAAATTCGTGTAGGGACACCTGCTTTGGGACGGGATTGCCGTGTGTGTGCGTGCGTCTGTGCGTACATGCGTTCTTGCATACTTACACACGTGCATATATCCCCTTTGTTTTTTCATAATTATACCATTTTTACCATTGAAAATACCCTTTTTGGACATTACCCTCTCCCAATGGAAATTCAATTAAAAAAAAACCGACACAAACAGAGCACTTACCTGTCTTGCCAAGTGTAGCGTGGCTGTCTTCGACCTATGAAAGTCCCGTGAGTCGGCTGTACTTATACCGCTCAGTCCCGGGCAGCACGCACGGTGATCACCGCTTACTGTCACTGATGACGTCATTGCGATTTTATGGTAATTGTATCTTTGTATTGCACCAAAGCATCAATATCGTTGGTCATCTTTCAGATGAATGAATATCCAACTGGATTTATAGGCCTATATTCCAAATGCAGTCCTTAAAGAATGTGGATTTATGGGAGCAGACGACGTAAAATAAATGTTAAATGTCTTCATTGAGTAGCTTGGCTGTAGGAACACCGCGGTCTGACTGCGGCGGTCTTACTGCGGCGGTATTATGTCGGCGGTCTTGTACCATTCTCCAGAACTGTCTGACATTTGACCTGGTGTAGGCAATTGTTTTCATGTTCTCCGATTTCAACGAAACTTGGTTGCTATAAAGTATATATATATAATCTGATAATGCAATTTTTAAAGTATGTTTTATTTAAATCCGAAAACTCACTATTTGCAGATATATATTTTCTCTAATTAACTCTCTCTTATCACGTCCAGTACCAAGGTACCAAGATCCAACTGCCTAAAGAAACGAAAAGAAATACTGTAATTGAAATACATCGTACATTTGCGAGGGGTATCATGAAAATTCAAAATTGCATAAATCAAAAAAATGCGACCGTGTTTTATGAAGTAATTTTACATGGCTCGAGATTGTCCAATGGAACAACGTATACAAACTGATAATTGGCCAAACATTTTGTAATAACCTTTTCCCGTGCAAAGCGTTTGAGGTATTTTTGGAACAGCATGTATTTCTGAGGTCGTGATTTGACTTGTATTGCTTTTGTATAAACAACATTAAAGCTTGGTACCAGACGTAACAATAATCGGCATAGTATGGTGCCGGGAGTAGCAACAATCCGATAATACAGGAAAACAAAATGTAGTTGTTTTAAATGAATGTAATTGATGTTGATTGTGCTATCACATGTAGTACACCAACCTTGCGTATCCACGTTAGCTCCCTGGCGTACCGATCCATCTGTTAACGACTTTAATATGGCTTATCGATTCTGATATTCACTAACCCTTTTCTATTGATGTGCCTCTAAGCTTGGTTTCCGAGGATTTAGGCGCAAAAGAAGTTACATTATTATCATTATTATTAATTGATATACATGGTTGACGACAGCTGAATAATGTTTGCGTACAATCACTCCTTCTTTTGTCAGCGTCCACGACTACATCCACAAGTGCATGACTGCCTTTGGGGCTTCCAGTTTGTTTATCCCTATCCATCCGTCCGTCCGTCCGTCCATCCATCACATTTTAAAAAATGTGTTCCTGTTAGCAGCAGCTCCGATAAGAGGACATGTTCCTTGCTAAGACGGAGGGCCCATTGAATGGTGGCATGGTGTGCTTCAACAAGACAAACTAATACACACACACACACACACACACACACACACACACACACACACACACACACACACACACACACACACACACACACACACACACACACACACACACACACACACACACACACACAAACACACACACAAACACAGACAAACGCACAACATTACGTCATATTCCAAACTTGATTGTTCGTATTGTGCTCTCACAAAGTTCACGTCATGATACCACAAAATCGTAGGAACATTTTGCGAAGCTAAAGATATATCGAGCCCAAAAAAACTATTGAGGGATGACCACCGAAGCCGGCCCTATTTCGACGTATATGTATTTCAATATACGATTGTGAATATGTTACAGGCGACGAGCTGAACCCGCAGAACGAGGTAAAAAGTGCCGAAGGTGGGTAGTTATGGGAGTGCGTCCTCCTTCCCACCCGCTGATGTTTTCAGAATAAACACTTAAAATGTTGTAATTGTGTGACACTTTGAATCTGATCTTCAGCCAATAAATAAATTGAATTTTCGAATTTTAAGAACAAGAGTGCAGACGGAGGTCTCAAGGAGGGTGCATTATTTGTCAAGCATGCCACCGCCGACCGAAAACACGCCCCTTGAACTGTAGAGGACAATGCTCAATAAGCACCCTTGTGTTTTTGATTGAAATCAATGGAACGCCTAAGAAATAATTAAACGTGACCCTGTTGTAGTATGTACGGGGCACCACTATTATATGATACAGAGGAGACAAAGGAACGCCGTCACATTGGCGGGTGTCGTAGACATAATAGTGACATGTTACACACATGGAATAAAATATTGTGAGAGCACAATACAAACACTCAAGTTTGGAATGGGTTCTTATCGGATGGTCTAAGAACTGCGTGTCTACAATCAAGCCAACGGCGACTCATAAATCTATTTCATTGTGATTGTCGTAGACCACGTAATGTATGTCAGGTATTCGTCGCTGCACTGGTCGAAAATTTAGTTACAACATAACTTGATCGAGTTGTAGCACTTGCACTTAGATCAATCCACCAATGTGTCTGACGAATGGCACAGAACGGTTGATTGTCACAATGTAAACGTATCAAGCTTATATAGGGGAACTGAAGCACAGTTATTATTAGGCGAAATATAACATATAAGGAAAATAACTAATAATACCGCTGTACAAAACAATTGTTAGGTCTCATTTAGAATATTGGATAAGAAGGTGGAGACCATATCGCAAGAAAGACATTAAAATGATACCAAACCTGAGAGATCTTAATTACGAAAAACGGTTAAAAGTATGTGGTTTGACAACACTAGACACCAGGAGGCTGAGACGAGATCAGATAGAAGTTCTTAAAATATTGAATGGTTATGAAAATATTGATACAAATATTTGTGTCAGTCAAGAAAAATAGAAGGACTAGGGGACATGAAGTTACAATAGTAAAGGAGCAGTGTAGATTAGATATAAGAAAGTTCTCGTTTTCATCAAGGACTGTAAGTGTTTGGAACAGATTACCTGCTGATTGTATGGGTGCTAGTAGCGTGAATACGTTTAAAAATAAAATTGCACGTACCTCAGAAGGGCGGGATACATGTAGATAGAAAAGGTTGGACGCTCGATAAGCCAAAAGGCTCCCTTGTCCACCTGCCATCTACAGTTAATTCTCTGGGTGATAATCTTGTTAAAAAACGGTTCAATATGTATAATATATGCATGCATTAGTGATTACAGAAACATAGTCATTTATTAAACAAACTGAAAAAAAATAATTTCTTCAATGCCTAAATCGGCAAAATTGGAGCATTGTGTATCGCCATCGTTTTCTCGATGCAAGTTTCAAGCGACTGCTTTTAGTCGCGTCTATATAATCATTGGAGTTTTCGATTTTTTTCATTTTATTTCATAAATATATATTTCTGACCGAACACAAATACATGGAGCCTTGGTGTGTATGTTAGTCTTTGTAGAATACAACAAATAAGTTGTTTATAATGTGCTCGAAATAACAAAAAGTTAAAACACGACTGAATAAAAACGTAGTCTGAGTGCTCCTTGGTGCAGTACGTACAACAAGTTCGGAGAGAACACCCAACTATTGGGTAGGATATCTGCCAGGGTTGGAGCTATTTGTATATTTAATCACTATATCTAGCATGCGATGATGATTTATAGCGAAGTATTATGTAGCTCTCCACTTTGTCTGCAACAATTAACTATTAGGTACGACGGCGCATAACCTCATAACGTGTCTATGTCGGCACTTGAGTGGTCGAATGGGTAATTACATTGGTAACTGTTCTCTTTTATGTGTGGCACGGGCATTTGTGCATCAGGTCATTGACATCGTTCCCACGGCACGACCAGCAGATATCTGGTGGTCGAAAATCAACAATGAAAACTAATTCAGTGAAGTCCGCATATTGTGTAGGATAATATAATATAATGTATATTTATATATATATATATATATATATATACAATATATATTGTTCATTTCTACTTTACAATATATATTGTTCATTTCTACTTTGTCCTAGAAGTATGCATGTATGTATGTATGTATGTATGTATGTATGTATATACAGGTATATATATGTATATATATGTATATATATATATACTTCTAGGAAAAAGTAGAAATGAACAACTAATTTAACGAACTACTGCCGCTAGCTTGCGAGGGTGGTTTATAACGACACTATGAAAGCGCCTCATCAGCGTAGTATACGTCTTTGGTATTATGTAGCTGTCCGCTTTGTCAGCAACAATTATTTACGACCGTGAGTAGCCCATATATTGTCTATGTCGGCACGTATAATGCAAGCATGTCGACCTGTGGTGATCACCCGAATGTGTTCGTTAAACTGTGTTAAGAACTACTGATCTACAGTCCCACCAATGCCGACCCATCAATCCATCTCACTGTGCTAGTTCACCACGTAAATCAGGCATCCAACGCTCCACGTTTTAAACATTTAATTACAACATAACTTGACCAGTTTGAAATTACATAAATGTACCATGTGGATGTCATAACAAACACGAATATATCAATGTTTCAATGTGTTAAACATAACCATTTGCAGGAAAAATCGAGGGACTAAAGTCTGAGAAAGGTAATTATGTATTGTTTTGACTGGTGCCCACCTCCTTCTTAAGATATGGTTTAGGCGGTTAGACAAGTTTTGAGATACTGCTTTGTTTATAATGGCAATAGTTCTATAGTATCATCCATACTGCGTGTGTGTGTCCGTCCGCGCGCGTGCGCGTGCGTGCGTGTGTGTGCATGTGTGCATGTGTGTATCTTCCTTCACATATATAGAGTATATCTATAGAGTGTGTATCTTCCTTCATATATAGAGTGTGTATATTCCTTCACATTCACAGGTATATTTCCACGGATCACCTCCGAGTTCCTCTTTGTTTAAAAACCCATCGTGCCACCTTTCAACCTCGGTACTGTCACTTCTGAGGTCGGAGTTTCTGGTCTGATACCAGCGGTCTGACTTATTGACCAATCAGAGCTGCGTGTTTTGTGTGCCGTCGAATTGCACATATACGGAGGATTCTATGACGTTTTGCCTAACCCTGGACATTACCTCCATGATATTAACCTTCTGAGGGTACTATTCTAGGAAACAATGGATATTCCTACATTATCTCATCAGCCATTATTGTAAAACAAATCAATGCAGCGGCTTCATTGTTACGGAGAAGCATTATAAACAATATGTTTCTTATGACATAATTACCTCACAAAAAACTGTTTTTATCTTTTGAATATCTCGACTGTATTTCGCAGTCTTCATCGACAGGATGACGTTACGGGTGTGTCACATGTTGATTGCCTCCTTTCTCTTTCTTCGGTGCTAGTTCTCTTCGTGGTGTAAAATGGGGACGTCTTTCAATGAACACTGATGGCCTGTGGTCAGTTGATGTTCATTTATGGCTGATAGAGGTTGGCGAATGACAAATGTTCTTTCATTCTTGTGCTAATTGCTGTAGCTGCTTCCCCTATGTAGTGCTGGTCACATTATGGGCATTACTGTCATATGCCACATCACACTTTGCTGCTTTTTCCGTCCTGCCCTTCGGGTGCACCATTAGTGACCTCAGGCTGTTGATTGGTTTGTAGTACACTGGTATGTCATAGGACTTCCAAATCCTTGCCAATTGTTGGCAAGCCGTGTTGTCTTCTACTGGTTCATGTGGTGTTGTTCTCCTTCTGTCTCCGTGGGTTAGTGTTGTTAAACATCCATGGGTCACATGATAGTGGCCATGCGACACACCCGTACCGTCATTCTGCCGATGAAGACTGCGAGATGCAGTCGAAATATTCAAAAGATAAAAAGTTTCTTGTGAGGTAATTATGTCATATTATAACAACCAAGAAATTGGATCTTCAATCCATTCAAAAATAAGTTTTGTGTTGTTGTCGTTTTCAAACACGCATACATTCTTTAAATGTTTCTTCAATTAGATGGCCAAGATAATTTTGTTGACGATTCTGTCGTACATATAGCTTAAAGGGTTAAAATACGTTTTGATATTATATTTGTTTATAATGGTAATAGTTGTAAAATATTTACTAGTAGCATTGGGGTTAAGGGACCGTCTACATATTATACCTATAAAATCGTGGGAAAATTACCGCCAACTCCCCCGTACACAGTATGCATAATGTTTGCCGGCCATCTCTCTGTAATCAGTCTGCATCATTTCTGAAACCACCCCCTCTATGCTTCTACATATCATGTTTGACACCCTCCCTCGTCTCACATGCGTCCGACCCAGGCAAGAGAGAGAATACAAACAAGTTCGGAGAATCACTTGAGACTCTCGGCGACCCATCAAAAGTGGTCTGCGACCACAAATTCGAGTCATGAGCTCGGGTTGACAACTGGTCTAGAATGAAACCAAAGCTCCCATAAATGTATCACATTGTGTCGTTGATCACAACAGTCTGTAAAGCAGCTATTCATCGCCGCACCAGTTAAACATTTAATTACAACATAACTTGCCCAGTTGACAGTTTTGTACATGAATGCTCCTACATACATGTCTAATGAAAAGCCTGCGTTGATAGCGACATTATGAATGAGCCTGAGCTGCACTCACTCTCCCAATGTTTGCAACACTTAATTTGTTTACGTGGCCACTTGTATAGCTTACGTAACAACCTGTGATGGTCAAAATGACTCAGATCATTTACCAAAGGATGCCGTCCCGCGCTGTCCTTGTGTAGTCATCTCAAAATATAATCTCGATATTCGTTAGCATAGCGTAGAGTGGGAGAATTAAAACACGGTAGAACTCGAACATTAAATATTTGTGCATAATATATTGTGACCAACTGACAGTTGTTCTGGAATTGGGAACTGGATTGGAACTGGAACATATTTATTTGACAGATAACCTAACAAGAACAAAACATGTAAAAGCATTTTCATAAATCAAGAAACGTCTGTCGGGAGACTCTCACTAAGGCTTACAAATGTGCCGCTGACACGAGAGCCACCCACCCACTAGTAATTGTAACTAAATATTCCTACTATATCGTGGTGTACAAACAATATATTAAGTTAAATATATACAAGCTGCTTCAATAGATCGAAAGACAGCATGTATGTATTGTGTATGCCTTCTATTACATATTGATTATAGAATGTCCCACTATAAAGAACAAAAAGGTGTTAACCCCCACTGGAAGGGGCTAAACGGCAACGGGTAGGCTTATTGGCCCACACTAAACTGACAGCACAGCAATATTTCCAATACCAATTCGCAAATAAATGTGTGGAACCGTTTTCCGCTAGGTGTCATTGATTCCACAATAAAATCCATCGTAAGTAGGTGAAACATAATTTGGACGTCGGCGTCTAACTACCTTCAGCGCTTCGGTTTTGTCTGGCTGTTGGGCGTTTGTAAAACAGAATTCGCAATATTTTCGAAACCTACGTAGTATGCCTGGGATAATGTGGAATGATGTAAATAACGCACCGAAGGATTAAATATAGACACATGTTTAATTCCAACGGCGAAATCGAGGTGGGTCCGGATTCTAGGCAAGTACCGAAATATATCGTTGTCATATCTTCATAATAATTATAGTTAATATTGTATTCTTCTTCTTGCGGTCTGCCATTTGGCACACCGCACTCCACATCACTAGTGAGTGTCCGCTACATAAATGCAACGGCGATGTGATCATGGTGGACCCCCTAGCACTCGCCTGGCTTCAGAACCTTTAGTGCGACACGTGACGACCCCTCCGACCCTGCATCATACGCAAGAAGAAGAATAAAATATTAACTATCATTATTATGAAGATATGACAACGATGCCTTTTGGCACCGCACTCGCACGAAGCTTGAACCGGCTTCGTTCGGCTGACATAATCCTACTAACTGTGCCACGCTACGACGGGGTTTCTCCGTGACAGCACCGCGCCTGTGGAACGGTCTTCCGTTGTATATCCGTGACATTGACTCTATCGAACTTTCGAAGTCTCCGGTAAAGACACATCTTTTCAAGAATGCGTTTCAAGATTGTTTATAAAATATTTTAATTCTACCGTCACTGCATGGTTTAATTTATACTGCGTTTTAAGTGTTTATTTAATTGAATTACTTGATTTATTTTAAAGCAACAATTAGTTTAGTTTTTATATAATTAAATCTAGTCAATATGTAGCCGAAACTTTGTTATATAATTTATTCATTTACAAATGCATATTTTAAATTTCGCATTAGGTTCTTATTATATTACACTTTTAAATAATTATTGTATTGCACCGATCATTTTTAACAATGTTTTATTTTAAGCGCCTTTGAACAGGTTTTTATATCTTATGGCGCTATATAAAAATATATTATTGTTTATTATAAGCTGATGGTGCCTGCCCCATCTGGTGCATGTTGTGTTTGAATCTTCATTAGCCTGTTCTTATGTGGTTGAGTCGCACCAGTGAGTGTCGGCAAAGGTCGTATCCGAGTGGTTTTGTTGATGGGACAAGAACAAATTGCAACTGGCAATATTGTTGTGATCCCCGATATACAAATTTAAAATTTGGCATAATGTGACAGGTTGTCGTAATTACCCATATGTAGGCTGAAGTCGCATGTGTCAAAACTGCTCCGACTACAGTGTTTTCATTCCCTACAGCGAGAGAAAATGACACACTCGTTCTCACGAAGAATTCATCCGGGGTGCCACGATATCTCCGACGTCACGTTTCGTACCCGAAATGCAATGTTCGCAGCCAGATCGTCATTTCAACCCATCTTGGATGTCACGTCAAAATTGCTACTTGCGACCGTCCACAGACACTGACAGAGTGTTTAAACTGAATTTCCCCAACACTACAAATATCCACCACCGTCTATCGCCAGGTACTCATTCATACAACTGAGTGAACTGGTGCAACGCAGGGTGAACGAACTTTCCCAATATTCAACACGGCTACACAGGATTTGAACACGGGTTCTTTCGTTAGAGAATCCGACGCTCTAACCACTGCTAGACGGTGACCCAAAAGAGGTCGAGTTCATGGGCGTGTCAACTGAAATCAGCACACTTATCCACCATAGAATGTAGTGTCAAGTGTTCAATGGAATAGGCTTTTTGCTGGCCGAACTAAACATTTCGTTTTTGCGAAACAATCTATAGAAAAGAGTTTGTAGAATTCTATAAAATTAATGTGGCCAAACAACTTATGTAGATTATCTATAAAATATAATTATATGTAAGATCTATATACTTTATAATCACTTCAGTTTATATTGAATTATATTGATTTTCCGTAGAATTTCTATATTATTTTTTATAGAATTGTTATGGCCATATCAATTTATGGCCACTGGAATAGCATACAATTCTATAGCAAAATCTTTTCTATAGATATTTTTACGCAAATATCCGACATAATCTTTCTTATAAATCGAGCTTGCGTTTACTGGTAGATTAATGTTTTCCTCTTAGGCGAATTGAACCTCGAGTATTAATCTTCGACCTATAGAGTAGGACGTAATACGTATATCTTTTCAAAATATCCCAAATATGTCAAGATTATCACCGTTTATGTCTAAATCAGTTGTTCATAAGGTAACGTGAGCTTAATACGTAAAACGTAACCTAACAATCGCAGGAACCACGCGCGCACAGCAACTACTTTGGATAAACGGCACCAAAGCATTTACATTACCAAGCAGAGTCACTCACCGATCCGCCATTTTGAATTTGAACTGGTAGCGTATACAATATCATTACGTTCACACATGAATAACAGAGGGCGCTGCGCGAGTGACTATGCTTGGTTAATTAAATGCTTTGACGGCACTTGTGTATTGTCATCATTTTTCGATGCAAGTTTCAAGCGAGTGGTTTTAGTCTCGCCTATCTAACGAATGAAGGTTTCGATTTTTTCAATTTATTTCATAAATATATATTTATAGGCGAATACAAAAATGTGGAGTCTTACTATATATGGTAGTCATTGTACACGCGCGCGTCTGGGGAACAGTTTGGGTGTTTTGGGGAACGTCAGCTGAAGTCAGCTGAAGAGCACCTAACGTTATCTAGGGATGTATTTGGAGGTTTTTGTAGGTTCGCTAGGGGATGTAGTTGGATGTTTCAAGGAAGTACTCTTTCAGATATTTGGGGAGCTTCAAAGTGAGGAGGAGTTGGAGGTTTTAAGAGGGTGCGGTATGGGACCCTACAACTCCGGCTACAACTCTACTGGACATCGATTAAGAAGCGTCTTTCTGATAGACATCAATGGAACCTCTAAGAAATAGATGGACGTGGCCCTGTTGTAGTACAAACGGGGGCCAGTGTATATGACACCGAGGAGAACGTCTAAGAAATAGATGGACGTGGCCCTGTTGTAGTACAAACGGGGGTCAGTGTATATGACGCCGAGGAGAAGTACGGACGCCGGCACATTGGCGGGTGTCGTAAACATCAAACGATCGCAGCAACACATAAATAATAATAATAATAAATAATTTACAGCATTTCTTTGCGTCATAAATCTGGCAGTTACTACCATTCAGAGGCGCATTACAATCCTAAAAACATGACATGTAGGTATTAAGATTATTAAATAAAATAAAATATATAAATAAATAAATAAATAAAATAAATAAATAAATAAATAAAATAAATCAAAGCATTAAAATATACATACATATACATATCAATAGTAAATAGATGAGGATAGTAATAATACTAATACTAATTAAAACGACAAATTAAGAGAGAATAATAATAAAAATAATACTATTTAAAGTTAGGTATTAAAAAGTCCAGAGTTCGCCACTGTCCACACATATAACTTAAAGAGAAAAAGCACGTTTAAAAAGAAGTGTCTTCAGTTGCTTCTTGAACACGATGAGGCAGTCTGTAGCACGCATGGCAAGGGGCAGATTGTTCCAGAGGCGTGGCGCGGCGCGTGAAAAAGCTTTGTCGCCTTGAGTACAAAGCTTGCTGAGCGGGACCTCGAGCAGGTGAGCGTCGGCGGAGCGTAACGTGCGAGTGGGCTGGTGTCGTGTTAGCATGTCCGCCAGTAACATATTACGCACGCACGTGGAATGAAATGATCGTTTATATTTCTTTCTGGTTCGGGCCGTTTGTTGCCCTCTATTCACGATGAACGTCAGTACCGTAGTTAGGGTTGTTGGCGCCAGATTGCAACGCACATAATTCGCATCAAAGGATAGCTTTACATAAATGCCACACGCACACACACGCACACAAGCAAACACACAATAATGGTCGATTCTCACGAGACCTGGACACATTGTCGAATTGGCGACTTTCATATATCTTTCTCGTTTTTGAACATGATACAACAGACATATTGAAGATTTGATAACAAAACATATGACACCTTAATATGGTTATTCGTGCCAGGGAGGTGGGTTTGATGTTACATGTCCTAATCGTGTGACACCACGCGAAACACCCTCCGTCTTGCAACATCTCGTGTCTTTGTAATATTAGTCGATCACTACGCATTTTTGATGGCCTTTTCCTGCATAGAATAGATAAACAGTCATGGGAAATGTAGATTTGTTAGCTGTCAACACACTGTTTAATTGTTTCTGGTTGTTTAAAATAATTATACTTATTCGCTCTTCTTTCACGTCATACATCACACAATGTCAAATGTTTCAATTTTGTTGTTGTGCATAAACAAATAATGTTGTTGTTTATGAGTAAATAGAAAAGGATGGCTTTGAAAGGTATCGCATTTGTTTTCGTGGAATCATTAATAATATGGTAAATGCGGACTAAAAATGTGTTTCGTGGGTATCGCTTATATTTGTTATATTTGAATACATGTCGAATAGCATATGAACGTATTTAGGTTAACTCCATCGCTTTATTGAGAATACGTCAATGATGCCACAACAATGACATTTTTGAAATAAATCTTGGCACATAAGTTACAAAAACGTATGCGTTTCGTCCGGTATCGCTTTTCGCGCTGATCCATTTCTTGCAAATGAGTTGGTACAAGTGTATGATGCAATCGTGTAATTAACTTATGGTTGACCATTTAATGATAATAATGTGCCATCCATATAATTGTGCCAGAAACGTTATAAACAACACTTTTTGTTCACATATATCATAATCATCCAGTTTTGTTTTTGTCGTTGGCTTCACGGTCGTACACACTGCCGACAGAGGTTGGTGATGTTACTTGGTATACAATTATTTCACTTTCTTTATATTCTGCATTCCCTATTTGAACCAGCTTTGCGTTGGTGTCTTTAACATGGCAAACACTTCTACCTCATGTGTCCTTTACGAAGTGTTATCATGCTTGATACCAACGAAGTCACCGTCTATGCACATCACATTTTCGGCGTATTTGATAACTTTTCATATGTGGGTTGAGCAGTGATAAAATCATCAGTAATATCGCTTCATATGACATGTGTAGTGGTTATGTCATTAGTGGTGCCTGTGTTGTGGTTATGTCAGCAGTGAAGCAGCGCCAGCAATACCAGTATGAACCTTTGAACAAAATGACGGGTGTTGTTGTCCTGCCCGGACATATGTCCTGGAACATCGTTGGCATAGCAACATCCTGACAAGCAAGATCAGTTTCGCATGTTCATTTGGCCTCAACTTGGGACCATAGCGTGAGCGATCATGAGATCGGTGAAGGGGATGACGTGCCATGAACTGATGATGCCATAATTGCCTTTGCAGGTGTAGTAACCTGCGGCAACCCCGTGGAGCGTGTTGACACAGCAGTGTCATTAGTCTCTGTCACAACACTGTCACGCTCAACAACAGTCGGCTGTGATGGTACCCTTGAACTGGGCGCATCTGGTGTTGATGCACCGACCTGCACCTCGTTGTTTTGTAGCACAGGATTCGGTGTTTTGCAGTAGTTCTACAGTGTGGTCTCAGTGTCAACGTGTTCCCTGAGACACACAGGAATCGCTTTATCCATGTCCGCACGACGCGATCGGAGAGGATCTACGTGTCTTCGACTGTCTCTTCCGTCCTGCAGTGCTACATCATATAACACAGCACCGGTAACTTGAATTATCGCCATACACACTCTCCTGGATTACATTTCCTCTGGTGTGTTTTGCGGTCGTTTGTCACTTTCATCTGTGTTTTCTTCTTGTGAACCTTCCTTTGCAGGCTTGAATGAAGGAGATCAATCCTACATCTCATCTTCCGTCGGTGACTTTCCAGTTGTCGACTGGGGAGTTCGGCGATATTCGAACAAGAATCTATGTAGCTTCGTTTCGGCGTTGTCTCCCGACGTTTTTGTGACGCCAGACTTCACAGTCTGTACTGCCCTTTCTGCTAGGCCGTTTGAGGCAGGATGGTACGGAGCCGAAGTTATATGGACAACTCCACTCTTCCTCATAAACGTCTCAAACTCCTCACTCATAAGATTCGGTGCTTTAATCCGAAACCAATCCATGTTGCGCGAGGATCTCTCCCAGTTTACCTGTTGCTGTCGATGTTGTTGAGCTCATGATATGAATATTAATCAACTAGGACGTAGCATCCACTGCTACTAGCAACATCTTACCGAGAAGTGGTCCAGCATAATCGATGTTGATGCGAATCCACTGCTTTTCGGGCCACTCCCATGGGTGGTGACTTCTTATGCAGTTGGCATGTGTCACATTTTTGAACCACTTCTTCCAGGTCTGTGCCCATCGCTGGCCACCAGACGTAACTGGGTGCAAGAATCTACATTCTGCTGATGCCTGGATGTGCAAGATATAACTCATGCAACACTTCTTGTCGGCATTGTGGTGGAATCATCACTCTGGCACCCCACAAGACACAACCGTCTTGCTCACTTAATTCATCTCGTCTTCAATGGTAAGACGCCGTCTTGATGTCGGCCTTTCCGTTAAGCCAGCCACGCATCAGTTATTCACGGACATGCGCCAGCGTAGGATCACGACCAGTACAGTGACTGATCTGCGCTGCTCTCACTGATGATGAGTCCAGTTTCTCTATCAACAAGACGCGTTCTTCTGATTCATCGATCACCACCACTGGTAATGGCAACCTGCTGAGACAGTCAGCTTTACCATGACTTCTACCAGACTTAAAGTGGATCTTGTACTCGTATCCACGCACAGTGATAGCCCACCGTTATATGCGGGGTGATGCCGTGATCGGAACTTGCTTCAGTTCACCGAACAACGACACCAGTGGCTTGTGATCTGTCACAATCATAAAACACCGTCCACAGAGCTGCTTGTGGAATCTCTTCAGCGCGAATATTATTGCAGCTCCCTCCTTGTCGAGCGGCGAGTAATTTCTTTCTTAAGTGATCGTGATGCAAAACCCACTGGGCGCTCGGTACCATCTTTCATGAATAGGGAGAGCGAACGCCGAGTCCTTAGTTCGACGCATCGCACTGGAGTCGTATTAGCTTAGTCGGATCATAGTGCGCAAACACTACAGCTGACTGGAGAAACAATGACGCACGCACGGTCGACAGGATGCACATAAATATCCCATAGTAATTCAGCAGACCCAGGAATGCTTGTAATTCCGACACATTCTCTGGAGCTCTCGCCTTCTGAATGGCCTCCACCTTGTCTTCTACTGGATGCAACCCATGTTGGTCAATCTTGTGACCCAAGTAAACCATTTCGTTTGCCAGAAATGTGAACTGCTCCTTCTAGTCTTCTCAAGGCCAATTCAAGCGTTTCAAGGTTTTGCGCCTTTGTCGCATCAATCAAGATGATGTCATCCAGGTACACAGCGTATCGCGGTATACCCTGCAAGATGGGTTCCATTGTCCGCCGGAAAATAGCTGACACCGAACTGATACCATAAGGCAGGCGATTGTAACAAAACAATCCTTTGTAAGTATTCAACGTGACATACTTCTTTGACTTCTCATCCACTGAAAGTTGAGAATAGGCTTACCACCTTTCAACTTCTCACACAGGTCATCCAGCGTTGGAATCGGGTACTGTTCAATATGTGACACTCTGTTCACCGTCAGTTTGTAGTCTCCACACACCGAACTTTGCCATCAGCTTTGAGGACTGGGACTGTCGGGGTAGCCCAATAGGAGTAACGTACTGGCTCAGTCACGTTCGTCTGCACCAACCTGTCCATTTCCTCCTCCACCTTCTGCTTCAATACATACGGAACTGACCTCGGTTTGAAAAACTTTGGTGGTTGATTGCTCTCAACATAGATCAGTGGTCCCCTTCAGCATACCTATTCCTTCCCCGAAAACTTTGGTGTGTTTAACTGATGTTTTTTAAATGCAGAATGTACTATTTTGAAAGGCAAAATAATTGTGCCAAAAACTTTTTCAAGACAAATACTGAAATGGCTATTATTGATTTCAGTAAATTATGGTTTGGACTCTTTTTTTAAGAGTTATGTTTTTTTTATAGAACGTACAACCACTTCTAACTCTCCCACCACAGTAAAACATACATTTTTACAGGAGGGTCATTTTCAACGACGGGATAAATGGACCCCCGGTCCAAAGCAGTATGTTGTGTAGTCAGAGAAGAGGTTGTCGCGCCGCTGAGGAAGAGTAATGACGTCATTTCTAGGTCAAAGATCAAGCGGCGCCCCTGGCGAATAAGTCAAGATCACCCCTGGCGGATACGTGGTGAACTAATAACTATGTAAAAACTGGTCAAATGACGTCATAAAATGCGTCTTTGCGCATGCGCAATGACGTCTTTTGTTATGTTGTATAGGCGATGGACCATTTTTTTCTGGCATTTGCATATAGAAATATTAAATACGTAAAATAAAATGTTGTTCAGAATCTGTTTTACATATTTTTAGATGGCGTTACTGGATCGCTTATGCTAATTAGATGATGACGTAGTTTGGTGATGTGTTCGACGGTGATTATTTGATAGTACATGACCACGTAATTTCTCATATTCCTATATAAACGCGGCGCTCTGTCAGCCGGATCGTCATTCACATTACGACGACACCATGGCTAATAACATCATGTTGAAGACACCCTATTAACGATGCAGCAGACTCGAGCGACGAGGACGAGCCGACGAGCCGACCGATCATGTAGGTGATCAACTGCCCTTCCGTGCCGTCGGAACCAGAGGTCGTGGACGTGGCAACTCTAGAAGCAATGGTAAGCGCCGACGCCGTTATCAAGATCACAGGTCTCCTTATCGATAAAGTACGCTAGCATACTCAAACAGTAAATGGTTAAGGGCACTTCCTTACCTCAAACCTACGTTAACTGGAAACTCTTCCGTTATTCCTGATCCAGCCACAACTATTCATTTTGTTCTTTCATACATTGCGTCCACCATCCTGGCTTCTGCTTCTGGCACTTCCATCCATCTCACTGTCGCTGTCGCCATTTCTCGTGGGACTGTGTCATATGCCTTCTCCAGGTCCACAAATGCCACAGCCATTCTCACAAGCATCTCCAACCTCCTCTCTACCACTTAAACAACTGATGATGGGGAGCGGTTGTCTAGCGGTGGAGCGCCGGAGCATCACAGTGCCGGTCGGGGGACCGGCGTTCGAATCCCACTACCGACTGCCGTTTCAAAACTTGGGCGATTTCGTTCACCCCACGTTGTCTGTGTCTTTCGGTTGATCGAACAATGATAAACACTCGTACGAAAGAAGAAAAATGTGCCGGCCACATGCGAATGTAACATAAGCCTATGCTAATAACTTCAATATTTCACATCAGACCGATGAACTTATCACCATTCTAATCGGCATTACATTTCGAATCAAATAAATGTTGTTTTGTGAAAATTACATGAAATGTGTTGCCGCGGCGACACTTAGAAAGTGAAAGATTTGCAAATTTTACCCGAGTATCGACGCTTAGCGCGGCTTCGGTAGCTCGCTTGCTACTAGTGCATTTAGTTAAGTTTCTAATAATTTATTCGATGCGTATGCAAGATATTTCGGCACATTATGGTTACTAACTGCAAATAAATATGATCCACACAACAAATAATATTGCATAGATAACTTGTAGCGAATAATTTGAGAATTTGTTTACAGTTAAAGGTGGATCTGCCCATCAAGATAAACAGTCTAATCCACACACCCTTAGCATTGGACGCTAGTACAAGTCGATCTTTGGTGTGAGGGGCGCGCGATGCTCGTCGTTACCTGACATTTTGCTGAACATTATTTGTGCTATTTTTGCTGCTTGTTATCCTACTTTATGATCGAATATGTTTTATGTATACTGCAACATGTATGTGATATGTTAAAAACGATTAGGGAATTACGAAATATAGTAAATAACGGGAATGTCGGCAAACGGCGCTGCTACGCTCACGTCAGACCGGCGAGTATATTGGCGTGCCGTTGCTATTTAGGCCGACTTTCAAATAGTGTTTACGAACTACGGATACGCATGGGAAATTGTATTTATTACATAATATATATATTTACCTTACTTTGAAATAATGTACATGAACACTTTCTATGTATGATTAAAGCAAAGATAAGATAATATCATAAAGTAGTGTCGATGGTGGAATGCGCGGCGGGCCGAGAACGACGACGATAACTTTGAAAGTTTTATAAGAACGTATTTTAGTTTTTCCGTTTGTTATGTCACCAAATCATTTTGAAATGCACAGTAATATATTTTAAAACGAACATCCAAAGTTACAAAATTACAAAGAAACGGTGTTTGTGTTAAATATCGGATTACAGATAGTTTTAATTTAATATTATTTTATAAATAAAACAGTTATACTTATACAAAGTAAGTTATGTTTCTTACATAACTTTACTCTCTAAATAAAATACATTATAATTATCCCATTATTTCTTAATGTAATTACTTTATTATGTTGTAATGGTTGTTTTCGTTTCAGATCCAGGACAGTTTTAGTTTTGAGTTTTTTCCCTGACTCATGGTGATCAGGGAAAGGAAAACCATTCACAAAACGTCAGATAAAAACCAAACAACATGACAAAGCACAATGAAACTTGTTTTAATGTCCACACAACAATATCTTACAGGTGTTCATATTTTAATTTGCCTGAGTTATATACTTTTATTTTGTGCTTGTCTCCTGCCAGGTCCTAAACTGCCAAAACAACACATTTCATCATTTTGAAAATATGATATCTCGAAACCTATCATTAACATTCATTCATATTGCGTACAAATTGTACTCGTAGTTATCCTTGGACAGGTCTACTATTATGAGATACAAGATATAAATTTAAAAAAACATTATTATGTCAAAAATTGCATTTTTAAAGTAAAATGCTTGCCCGATCCTATTCAATGAAAAAAAACATAAATCGAGGATCAGAATCGAGGCCAGCCTCACACTAGAGAGAGAGGGAAACAAGACGAAAATAACCAAATTAAGTTACTAAACCATTATATTATAACAAAATACGTACTAACAATATTATTTGTGTTCCTTCCAGTGCTATGTGTCTCGCTGAAAGAATTGTCTGGTCCAATGGGTAATTTTGGTACTATACCTTCCACGTACGGAAACTATGAAGAGTGTTCTTGGATGATTACAGTCATATCAGGCAAGGTGAGGTGTCCAGCATACACACACACACACACACACACACACACACACACACACACACACACACACACACACACACACACACACACACACACACACACAGATATATATATATATATATATATACAGTAAACCACGCCTAAGTCGGATTCAGTCGGACCAAGTGATTTAATACGAGTTATTCGAATATCCGACTTAACCGGAGATTATATATCCCAGCGATAACACCAAAGGCAGCCCTCTAGACGCCCTTAGGTACCAGTGAATAACGCTTGAACGCGACTGGATACTGCGGTAATTCTACATATAATTTTGATGTCCACAAGCAACGCATTACGCAGTATTAGAACAGTTTGATGTTTCATTTTGGCATGAATCTCTAAATTAATAGCTTAATCATTGTTATTGATTGTAAATGTCAGTCATCTTGCTATGCGTAAACCGTCTGCGGTTGAGGCGTCGTACGGGTTCAATGATCTGCTCGTTATTAAGAGTAGCTGTTCTCTCCTCCACACCTACATAGTCATCCATCGTACATATAGCATCTCCATACACCTCGCAAAGCTCAATTGTCGATAATCAACTAAAGGTGAATGACAACAAAACGGTCGCACTTGTTTTAGCATCACGAAACAATCAAACGAAACACAACATCATTGTGATCAAAATTGGCGACTGCGACATAACGCCAATTCCTACTGCCAGAAACATCGGCGTTGTATTCGACTCGGAAATGTCGATGGTCAGTCATTTAAAGCACATGTGCCGCGTGGCCTAGTATCATCTGAGGAACATTGGTCGATCCGATCGTGCCTAACACAGAACGTTGCAGTCCGTCTTATGCAATATCTTGTTATATCGAGAATTGACTATGCGAACTGTCTGCTATATGACATCCCCAACTGTCTAATCAACAAGCTGCAAAGAGTGCAAAATGCTGTTGCTCGGCTGGTGGTCCGCTGCCACAGATGGGACCATATCACACCTGTACTCAAGAAACTGCACTGGCTTCCCGTGAAGCAAAGCATTCATTGCGCAATTCTGCTACTGACGTTTAGTGCTCAACACGGACTGGCACTAGCTTACATCACCGACCTACTCCATGAACAAAGAGCTACTCGAGTGTTGCGTTCAAGTACAAACAATGACTCTTGCAGTCGATACGGCGACAGAATTTTCTCGATATCTGCTCAACAACTGTGGAATTCACTTCCAAGCGAGATGAAGACAACCTGTTGCCTTGTGACATTCAAAATACTTTTGAAAACCCATCTTTTCCGGGTTGCTTACGCAACATAGGTGCCACCAGTCAGCTTTTTTTTATTTATTATCTTGTACATTTAAAAAAACACAAATTTTACACAATCTTTAGTGATTTATTATCAATATACCTTTAATTTTAACGATCATCTTTAGCTGTAATTTACTTTTTTTATTTTATTAGTGTATATACTGTCATTTAGAGAAGAAGGTCGCGCCTAACTGGCTGCACCGAATGTAGTATCTGGAGCATCACTGATTTTTGCCACTTTTAGGGAGTTTACACCGTTACCAATTTACATATATTTTTATGAACATACCAGGCATTCGTCTGACTGCCTTTTACTGCAAGTGTTTGCGTCTTTTTATGATTTGATTACTTTTTATGTTAGCTGTTTGCACCTGTGTGACACAACCATGCTGGTGCGGTCATGCACAACCACTGCTGTTTACAAGTCAAGTGGGGTTAAGTCAAGCATGACGACATTCACTGTAGAATGCTTGCATTGTTTCCGCCCCTGCAGAGACACCCGTCTCAACAATGCTGCCTGGAGAGCAGCGTGTAATGCAGGGGTGGCACTCCACCGACCCACCCACCGGGGCTGCCATGGAGGTGCCCACATACAACGGCATATACCGGTAATTACAACAACACGACCGGTAACCTTTACCAAGCCGAATAGTACGACCAGACCATCGACGGTCAACTTGTCTGCTGCATTTTCAACACGCAACCTAATCCGCGTCACGACGAATGGTGCGACTAGACCATCCATGATCAATTTGTCTGCTGCACTCCTGAACGTTCGATCTGTCCGAAATAAAGCCACCACCATTAATGAATTTGTACCAGATCATGATACTGATATACTTGCGATTACCGAGACGTGGTTGAAGAAGTCTAGCGACAAACCAACAATTGCGGAATTAACGCCGACTGGTTACACTTGTATCAACGGACCACGTGTTACGGGTCGGGGAGGAGATGTGGCCATCTTACACAGAAACACATTATCGTCCAAGCTGATTCCTTCATCGAACTATGTTTCATTTGAACTGATGACCTTGCAGCTCACTGGTGACTTTTCCAGGAAATTTAACTTGTACACGTTATACCGGCCACCGTCGTCTACAAAGACTGTGTTTTACATGGAACTTGAGCAGCTTTTTACAGAGTTGTCATTATGTGTGATTCCTTCCTGCATTGTCAGTGATTTTAACATCAAATATGACGTTGAAACTGAAAAACGACCACTACTTGAGCTACTCAATTCTTTCAACCTTGTCCAACACGTCAGTGAAGCCACACATTCAGCTGGTCACACACTGGATTTCGTAATTACGCACAATGACGATAATCTTGCCACCGCAGTGCAAGTCGTTCCGTTATCAATACCTGATCATCACGTCGTGCGCTGTATCGTTGATGCCAGTAGACCACCCAAGACATCAACATAAATACTCAAGCGTAACTACCGCTCGTTTGACGCTGACACATTCAACCACGACTTAAGAACAACGTGTGATTTGCTAGCCGCTGCTGCAATAACATCAAACGCTGTGGTACTTGTGTCACGCTACAACACTGACTTTATGAAAGTCATAGACAAGCATGTGCCTGTGCGCCCGACTATCGTCCGAGGCCACAAACCCAATCCGTGGTATAACAGTGACATTGACGATGCGAGAAGACAATGGCGTAAAATGGAGTTGTTGTGGAGGCGTTCGAAACTGGAAGTTCATCGCCAAATGTTTGTTGCTGCAGGCGATGAGTGCAATAACATTGTATATCTTTCAAAGACGAAGTACTACCAGGACAAGTTGCTAAATGCTGACAACAAGAACCTCTTTAAAATCGTCAGTTCTCTCAGTGGAAAGCCACCACTTGCGTACCCAGAACATACCTGCCCATTTGATTGCTGCAATGCATTTTCCGTCTATTTTGAAACTAAGGTTGCCGGAATTCGCAGTGAGTTACACGTTGCCCGTCAGCGCATCACGCCGCCGCACGAACCGCGTTGCTACGTGACGCCGATTGACAGTTTCACACCAACAACAGTTTGTGAAGTAACATCTGTCACCAGAGCGAAGTGTAAAACGTCTACACTTGATCCTCTGTCCTCTGGTCATGTAAAGCAGAACATTGACACACTTGCTATCACTGCTGCCAATATAACAAACGCGTGCCTAACGGAAAGAGAAATGCAGCTTGAATTGAAGCATGCTCTTGTGCACCCATTATTAAAGAAACCATCTCTGTCCAAAGACACGATAAGCAACTACCGCCCAGTCAGCCATCTATCGCAACTCTCAAAGATAATTGAAAAGGTGGTGGCCACCAGATTGACCACTCACTTGGTCAGTCAAGCACTGACTGATCCTCTTCAGTCTGCATACAAACGACACCATTCAACGGAGACCGCCCTATTTTGTGTGGTAAACGAAATTAGGACGGCCCTTGACCGTAGACAAGGCACTGTCGTCATGCTCATTGACCTAAGCGCTGCGTTCGATACGATCGACCACACAATACTTCTCAATCGTCTACAACGGCGCTATGGCCTCGCCTGAGTTGTATTACGCTGGGTTGAGTCGTACCTTTGCGATCGCAGGCAAAGTGTTGTTGTCGGTAGCGCAACTTCAAGAGAAACGACTCTGCACATTGGTGTACCGCAAGGATCAGTGTTAGGTCCACTGCTGTTTTCTTTATATGTGCAGCCGATCGGTGACATCATTCATAACCATAATTTGAAGTATCACCATTATGCTGATGAATTACAATTGTTATGTCATTTTGACTTGAATGTCATTTCTCTTACTACCGCTGTGCATCGTGTCGAGCAGTGCATCGACGACATCAAATCCTGGATGACGTTCAACTATTTGCTGATGAATGATGCAAAAACCGAGGTTCTACCGGTTGTACCCAGGTCGGCATCTGATTTGGTTGCTGGACTGCATGTGCGCGTTGGATCTGAAGTCGTCTATGCCGCGGAATGTGTGAGAGATCTTGGCGTCTACTTAGATAAACATCTTGACATGACGGTGCAGGTTTCTCGTACCACTAGTACTTGTTCACTGCATTTACGTAACATCGGCCAAATTCACCATTACCTGCCACAGTCGACAGCAGAACGTGTTGTAAATGCAATGATAACTTCACGCTTAGATTATTGCAATTCGTTTCTGTTTGGCACTTCTGCCAAGAACATCGGCAGGCTGCAGCGACTGCAGAATGCTGCTGCTCGTCTAATAACTCGGCGTGCGCGATGCGACAGTGCGTTACCACTACTGCGCCAACCCTACTGGCTGCCTGCATAACTTACATATAAGGCGTTAAATGCTGAACTATCGCCACCACATATGCAGTCACTTGTGTCAGCTTATAAACCAGCCAGGCATCTTCGTTCTGCTAAGGGTAATAATCTTGTCGTTGCGAGAGCCCAAACCAAAGCTGGTGAACGCGCATTCGTTCACGCTGCCGCTACAATATGGAATAATCTACCAACTACTGTTACTTCCAAAACCTCCCTGCAATCCTTCAAGGCAGCCTTAAAACTTACCTTTTCATTACGGCGTATTCTGCTTCAAAGACCACAGAACATTTTTTATTCTAAGTTATTCATATTTTATCTTGATCTTCTTAACAGCCGAAAGGACATTTTAACTACTTACTTTACCATGAATTTTTTTTCTTTTTAATCTATTGATGTTTACACAGCATTACTATCTTAATTGTTTTACTTTTATATTTAAATTTGTTTAATTTTTACTATTTATATTTGAGTTTTATGTAAAGCGCTATGAACGCTATGGATATGGCGTTAAATAAAATAAACATTATTATTATATTATTATTATTTATTTTTACTAATTTAATATTATTATTATTATGAATTTTATGTAACTTATTAATGTTCTGCATATATAAATATGTATACATATATATATCATTAGGTATACTAAGCGCCTCCGAATGGATTTATCTAGATTTATGGCGCTATAAAAGTGTTCTTCTTCTTCTTCTTCTTCTTATTATTATTATTATAATTGTCCCATGTACGTTTCTGAACGAAGCAGCTGCTTCGTTGTCGTCATCGTCTCGACGTTCAACATCTTAGACGAATCCCGTTTTTTGTAGCAGTTTATAAGTGTTTCCGGGTTCTCCTTTGTTCCACGCTGATTTCAGGGCAACGGCGGCGTCCAAAAAGTCCAATGTCTTGATAAAATGGTGCGACTCTTTCAGATGCCTTTAGTCTCCTGGTGGCCAGGGTGTACCAGTAATGGAATGTCATGTTCTTGGTTACGCCAGCGTCCACTGGCTTGGTGATGCTAGTTGTATTAGATGAGTGAAGACGTGACGCCTACATACGTTGTTGTAGCAGTCTGGGTCATTTTCTTGGAACAACCTTTTCAAGTTTTAGTTCATCTGGTACGTTTTGTCGAACAGGTACTACGATCCGACTTATTATCTGAGATCAGATGGACCGACTCAGTTAATCCGAGTTAGGCGAAGATCCGACTTAGACAATCCGACTTAGACGAAGATTGTTTTATGGGAAATACATTACAAATCAACCATTCCTCGAAATTCAGTCCGAGTTGAGCGAAGATCCGACTTAGGCAAATCCGACTCGGCGAGGTTACTGTATATATATATATATACATATATATATATATATATATATATATATTAGTCTACGACGGAAGTGACGACAGCGCCCCACTGGTAGCTGGTAGGGACATACTGAGGCATTGACTTATCTTCGAGCACTGTGACCAGTGGGAACACTACGGTCGTTAAGTTTCTCGTCTGATATGTCGATTACAAGAGCTGGTTTCTGGGCTAACTACACTGAAGGTGAGACAAACTGAAACCCCTTTGCCAATTCAAAGTGCCCCTTTAATACTTTGCTCTTACATAATTTAATATATGTGTCGTTTAAGTGCCCTCAGATACATAGTAAGATCATGCTTCAATAATCGCTGTCGGAAAGACGAGACAGTAACACTAGCCACATGATACAATTGTATATATATGATTTATCTTTATGGTATGGTGCCTCTGGTACAGCTTGATGTTGGTTTGTTTGTCATATTTAACTGACAGACACCAGATAGTTAAAATTGGGATTGCCTTTCATCAGCACTGCCTATTTCATGTGGTGTTCCTCATGGTTTGTCCTTGGACCTTTACTTTTCACTCTCTACACAACTCCACTGAGCTCAGTTATTAAAAGTCAATTTGAGTTACCATTTTTATGGAGATGATACACATATTTGTATTTCTTTGTCTACACCTGAAATTAGTTGTTATTTAAACCAGCTTAGAAATTGTCGTAATAACATTTTATGTTGGATGACAGAGAGTAAATTAAAGATAAATGTTGATAAAAGATAGTTCCTTATTAAGAGCACGCGTAGTGTGAAAAAAAATAAAAACAATTTCCAACATCTCTTCTTAGCAAGTATATTACGCATGCAGTTTCGATACGAAATATTGGAGTTATCATTGATGACAACTTCAATTTCAGACATCATATTTCTAAAAGTTGTCGATGCTGTTATTATCATATTCGTGATTTACGACGCAAAAATTATTTCAACTGCGCTTGTTACTAGTACTCTGGACTATCATAATTCCCGTTTTCACAACATTGCCCTTAAGGACATTACAAAATTACAATTAGCTAGCGTTGTGACTGGTTATCCGCTATTGTTTCACTTTGTGCCACTTCTGAAATCTTTGCATTGGCTTCCTGTGCAATATCGTATAATTGTTAAGATCTGTATCATTACAGATCAGACACTTTCATCTAAGCAACCATCTTATTTACATTCACTGCTTACTCCTGTACGAAAACCTATCCAGCTTCGGTCATCTAATTCTGACTTTCATTTTGTTCCTAGAGTCAACACTAACATTGGAACTAGGGCTTTTTCTGTCGCTGCACCAACTCTGGAATATGCTTCCTCTTAATATTAAATCAGTTGGAAATATTACACAATTCCGTAGTCATTTAAAAACGTACCTTTATAAACTTGCTCGTCCGTCATAGCTCCCTGGCGTATCCATCCCTCTGTTGACAACTTGAATACTGCTTATCGATTTTGAGATTGACCAACCCTTTTGTTTTGATGCGCTTCTGAGCTTGGTTTCCAAGAACTTAGGCGCAATATAAGTTGTGTTATTATTATTATGAACTCTTACGATATTTCCAAAGGGAATATGAATTGTTAGGATATTTTAGTAGGGATTGGACAATGCTAGGATATTTCAAAGGGGATTAGGAATTATTGACATACGAACGTCAGTGTGATCATGTATCTCTCTGATTCACTTATTATAATATTGGTATCAAACTGTTCAAAATACGAGTCACATGTTCCTAGATTGTCTTTAAGGGAAACAAATGCCATCTTTCTGGTGTCTACATATAAAAGAATTAACAAATTACAATTAGTATCAAGAATACCATTTCACTAGTTTACTACAAAAGAACCTTGTTGAACACGTTTAGTCATACATTCCCAGTTCGCCTATCGCCGAACTAGTGTCAACGTTTGTATTATGGTGTCACTGACAAATACGCTTACTTACGTATCCTGTATGTGCCGTGTGGCACATACTTCTCGCACAAGTCTCTTCAGTCCCCTCTGTCGTGGGCACTCCTTGTTTCTGTGCCCAAAATCAGCCGAGCAGCCTCTAGTTCTTCATGCATTGTTGTTCGCCGGGTTGCTTTTAATCTACGTGTATTATTTCCTTCTAGAGTCATGGCTACTGTTGTTTTCGCTGGCAATTCCAGTTCATTCTGTAGTCAAGGCCAAGCCAATGAAAAGTGGTATACTTATGTACTTGCACTGGAAATATGTTCCATTGCAATATATCAGCCGTCGGGAACTATGTGATTTTACCAGAATCGACCACTTTGAGAACACACTCTTATTACGCCACTGGCATGATTGTTGTCACTGTAGGTGAGGTTGCAAATGGTCGGCCTTGTCTGAGTTAACTTAGTTTTTTTGTTATGCCTGAAAATGCTTTTTCTTTCCCCTTAATACATGTTTAGTACTGTTTAATACTACGGCTTTCTATATACATATATTCAAATATTAAGACACTCCGTTTGTGTATGTTTAGTCAAATAGAGCGACCCGCGACGAACCGAAGACCATCCATGACGGACCAATTACGCGGCTCATTGACCGGATCAATCGCTAAGTACAGATGTTTCCCTCGACCACGCCTTGTAGTTAAACCAAGTATCGTGTGTGCTCTTCATTTTTAAAGCGACGCTATGTTTTCCTCATTATAAAATATTATGCCCAAAACTTAAATATGTTGAAGTATACAGTCAAAATTGCGTTTAATTAACCCGAAACACTTCTCGTAATATGATTTTTTGTCCGCGACATGTAAACTCAACAATTAAACAACTCAGATTGTAAACAACTCTGTTGGTAGTTTGACGGACGCCGCATGACTTAACCACAATGACTTTTGACGTTCGTTGCGGTGGTTGCTATATTCCCACATTACAGACACGATAAATTACCACGCGTTTTAATTGAGCAACGGAACAGACGACCTCGGATGTCATAATAATTTATTCGTTTAAATGGATGTTAAACCGGATGTATTTAACCGGATGTAATTCATGAATGGACTGGATATATATATATACACACATAAATACATACATATATATATATATATATCCACAGTTTGATCATAACAGACCAATCGAGGCCCGTGTGACAGAACTAATTCAGGCTTCTATTAATTCCAATAACAAAACCAGTGAAAATGTTCATGTGCTATTTTTCTACATACTATGTATGTGTTGTTATGTGAGTGCGCGTGTGGCTAGGTACTTGTGCGCGTGTGTACATGCGTGAGTTCGTGTGAACGCACTCATGTGTGCCTTAATAATTGTATATGCGTGTGTCTGCATGATGGTTTATTCATGTGTGCGCGCGTGTGTGTGTGTGCGCGCGCCCGCGCGTGCGTGTTTGTGTGTGTATGTGTGTGTATATGTGTGTGCGGCGCATGTGTACGCGTGCGTGTGTGAAGCTGCTGATAACACCCATTTCAAAAATATCCCTTGGCAATCTGTGGCTTTGCTAAAACGGCGAATTTAATTTACACCACCAGTCTCTTGTGCCTTGGAAGGATACAACCGTCAACCGCTCGGTGCCAATGATATATATAACGTTGATATATATATATATATATATATATATTTGACATCGTGGAGGACTTTAAGGAGAAAGCGAAATGAACCTTTTTATTCCCAATTTGAAAGAAATATAATGTAAATGTACAGTCCTGATATTAAAATATTTTAACCACATCCACCAGCCTTTTCAAAGCCACTTTTGTTCGAGCTTTTCTGTACATTTCTGATAAGTGTGTTGCGACATCTACCGGTCGGTGTAACGCCACTGCAGGTAGCACCGCCAAGATTTAGCATGGCGCGCGTCTATGCGGGTGGTGTTTCTGGCCTAAATTGCAATCGCGGAATTTAACATTTCTATATCATCGTAAATACAATAATATAATTTACAAATGCGTCGCTGTAAGCACAGAGTTTTAATTTTTTGAGTTATTGCCGTTAGAAAATATTGCGAATGCTCAAACTTGTATTGGAATTTAATATGTTTCGATTTTACAGTAAATATATGACAAACTTATCTACACGTTTGTTGCTGGATGTACCCAGGATTTGTTGTTAGTTTTTGAGTCACTGCCGTTTGAACATCCCGAATATTAAATCCTGCAATGAGTGCGGCAGCGGATATAATGCAAGTTTGAGCATTCGTGTTGTTCAATCGGCAATATCTCAAATATATTAACATAATTCCTGTGTACTGTCAGGGATCGGCGATGTCTCCATAACTAGATGGTTCAAGTCTAGTTGCGTTCAGTGTTAATTATGTCAACGCTTGTGAATGAGGGCAGCAACTGTGATCAACGCAACAGGAAACAATGGAAATTTAATGTATTGTATTAAATATACAGGAACTATTTTATAGTAACGATAAAAAACAAAATGTACCTTCTTACTCTACCTTATATCGGCTCCCATCGATAGGTAAGTAATCGGGTAACTATACCCAGCTAATATTTGATACTCGAAACAATAATAAAATGGTCCGTTCAAAAAAGTAATTATTATTTGCACCCAAGGATCTGCTCGGACATAGGTAAATAACATTGAAGAATCGATACCATTACCAGTATAGGGAAAACAATATCTTACTTACATACATGCATGGGGAATCTATACCTCTCCCAGAATAATTAATTACTTACACTACATTGACGGTTCACAGAATTCTAGTCGGTTAACAGCAATATAACATTGACTAGTTATTTCCTATGACATATTTCATGAATGTTGTTTACACCCTTGTGGTACGGCCCACATACACATGCATCATAGAGGTACACGCGCATATACACGAGAGTATACAGAGACACACGCACACAATCACACAATCACACAAACACACAAACACACAAACACACAAACACACAAACACACAAACACACTAACACACTAACATACGCGCGCGCAACACCCGGACACGCACATATATATATATATGCACACACCCACAAACTTTTTTACGTTCGTCCTTTCGTATTATACGCACTGGTCTTGTCATTGTACTGGTGAACCGTCATATACAATGGACCATCAAATACAATATGCCAAAAGTGTTTATATTTTTAAGAAATTGTTAATTATGTTCACATTTGTATGCTATAAGAATTCAATTTGACATGTAGATTACGTGTCATAATATAGTCTATGACAACTGCATTGAAAGGGGAACGCATTTAATAAGTTATTGTATTATATTGTTATTGTGAACATAACATATATTGTATTGAATTGTACTGTATTGTATGACGAATTGTTTCAAATAGTTGCAGTGGAAGGATATTGCCGAGTCGGCCGGCAGCGTGCGTGTAGAGTGGAACATTTGTGATTGTGTCATTCAGTACACGGGATACAACGTCGGTGACAGTTATACAGGATGGTTGTCAACTGTTCGGATCATCGTCGAGGAGGTGGACGTGGAAAATGCTGAGAAAAAAGCATGATCTAGACTACGGAAAAATGTGCTTCATTATAATTGTATGCTTCATTGAATTCGTAATGAACGTACTTCATTGCAAAAATAAACTACTATAAGTATGTCACATTTTGTAATATTCACCCGACAGTCAATTTGTTAAAGATATTAATGTTAAGATAATTAGTTGACATATCACATTAAGTAGTAATGTTTAAGCTGATGCGTTTGAAGTGATATTTTCGCTACCATTTGGGTGGTACGTAAACTGTCATGTGTAGATATCTAAACAACGCCGGCATGACTGAATCATGTGTCATATCGGTTTGATAGCAACACATCGTTCAGATGTTTTGTCCAATATGACGTATATAATATTGACCTCAATACCGTGGCTGCAGCCATGCATTAATGTTGAAGTGTTGAATATAGACTCTATTGTACCTACCGTGTTATAATCAGCTCATATGTGTTCGTTGAAATAAATATTGTTTTGCCATGATGTTGTAACAATATTTTAGCATACCGTCTATCAGGTCAAGTGTATGCACTAATGCTATTAAACAGCTTGACTAGACACAGCTAGACTCAATGTGAAGCCCTAACACAACTGTACAGCAAATTCTAAGAAGACAACCGCTATTTGTGTTCTGCCAGAGTATCACGGCTGTACTTAGTGCCGATATTGCAGCATTAATGCTACGTAAGAAATGCGTTTACAATTGCATAACTGTTAAAGTATTCAAACGCGACTGATCAAACTTTCCCCGAATGTTGCTAAATATATATGTTTCAATACAAAAATCAGCGAAATCGGAGGTCAGTAGGTCAGATCAAAGTTTATTTTTTTTTTTGAAATATGTTTTTAAACTGATTAGGTGTGGTTCATTGCCTACACAGATAGACTATTCTAACAGCTGTAAAACATCACATATCTAGGTCGCCTAGGAGAGGAGTTATGGCTCCTGGAAGACCGTCAGGTATCAAGGTCGGGTCAAACTTTGATGACCTCTATATCTGGAAAGGAAGGTCAGACAACCTATAATCTGGTTGGTAACATAGACTCATCGAAGACGGACATGTAAATTTCACTTTGTTTTCATTTGGTACGGCTCTGCGAGAGGAT
The DNA here is from genome assembly GCA_020002185.1 of Paraescarpia echinospica. Lineage (NCBI taxonomy): Eukaryota > Metazoa > Annelida > Polychaeta > Sabellida > Siboglinidae > Paraescarpia > Paraescarpia echinospica. The sequence goes on from JAHLWY010000182.1 coordinate 215,921, forward strand.
GATATAATTAAAAAAATGTGAATAATACAAATATTGGACATTTATATCAATGTTGCGATTGTTTTGATCGATATATAAAATAAATTGTATTAGTAAATCATCAAGCATTCAAATATAGTTAAATGATACTGATAACAACGTGCAAAACGGGCCCCTTTAGGAAGATGGGTTTATATTTATATCTACGGGATCATCGTCTACGCTTAATCCAATATGTAACAATTAGGCGCGTTACTACTGGCATTTACCATATGTAATGGGGTTTCAGAACAACACTCGATCTTTGTCTCTGTCAAAATGTGAGCCATATCTTGCAACACTGCAAGTCCAATTATATAGTATCGCCATCATTATTTCGCCAAAAAAGTAATCTCTCGGATTTTGCCCAGTTATGTTGTGCCCAGGCTGTTCAATCATTGTCGATGTTTTATGCTTTCATCCCCTTCCTTATAGGTCAGTTCGCATGTTGTTCCCGTATTACTGGCCTACACTCTTCTTATCCACTGTCGACAACAATTATTGTGGATACAGGATTGCAAACAAACTGTGTTGCGTCAAAACTGATCATCTAAAATTAAAATACTTTCAACAAATATAATGCTACATTGTCCACCAGGGGCGCCACATATTATCTTAGTTCGATTACGCAATCACTGTTGTCAATCGTTGGAACCAATCAGGCGAAGGGTATAAATGATTAGAGTCAACCTCAGTATTCGTTAATATTATACATAGGTGGGGTTAGACCCAATTAGCGTTAGGGCCAATAGTACTAAATATTTAACTTTAAATGTGGTTAGTGGTAGGGTTATGCTTCCAGTGGGTACGCATTCGATCACCCTTCGATACAGCGTTTGCGTCCAGATAGCGTTCTCAGCGAGTTTACGCGGGTAAGCGGGAGTTAACTAAGCAAGCCCACTGTGTCAATATTCCTCATGTTGCATCTGTCATAACTGTCATATTTATCATACCATTTTATAGCTCACGAGTTTTAAATAATGCAGATACATTTCGGAAAGAAAATGTGTTTGCTGTATAAATAAAGATTATATTAACGTTGAATATACATCACAGGTAATTGCTCTCTGCTGCACAAACATAAATCAAATATTCATATTTACGCAATAATGTCCATTAATTACACTTACTGACGCATCCACCTATACACCATAACTACGTTTGTCAAAACGAACACAAACCCTGAATTGAATATGTTCATACAGTTTGTTTTAATACATTGGTCAATCACTTTACTGGACAAACGATTGCTTATTTATGTTAGGCATTCTTACATCCTAGCCACACCATCGCGGCCACAAACATAGCTATTCAAATATGAATGGTTGAATGTTATACAATTATTCACTAGCAAAAAACGGATGGCGTTTACACACACAAAGATAGAAGACAGTTTTTCCCGACTAGTTCCTGTCTACCGATAGCCATGTCGTAAATTACAGCAGTTTGTTTATTACAATGCAAGTTACAACGACGACGACGACGACGACGACGGCGACGAAAACATCAACAAAAGAAAAGGTTACGACAACAACAACACTACTAATGCAGACGATGACGGCGATCACGGTAGCAACAACAACAAAACGCAGACGATAGCGATGGCAATTGCGACGACCGCAGCAGCAGAAGCAGCAGCAGCAGCAGCAATAGCAACAACAGCAGCAGCAGCAACAGTAGCAGCAGCAACAACAACGCATACGATGACGACGACCACGGCAACAACAGGAACATCACAAAGAATCAAATAACGGCGAACGACATTGGTAATAACAGTGAGAATAAACACGCTGCGACTAAATGAAGCCCACCTTAAACGACCATGAAATATATATTGTCAACGATCTCGATCACTCTATTAACAATATCAACGTCTTGCAAAATTGGAGTCGATGACAGATTCATCACCGACATATTTGTTAATGACGAATGACATATGGATGATTAATTCGATGTGACAAATAATCGGTCACGTCATAATTACAGCAACGTGCAGAAATACTCCAACTAAACTATATTGGTTTAATATGCGTTACAACGACGCGGGGCATGTTTGATCGAGGATAAAACACCGTCCATGTAGAAGCAATAATACAAAAGACCAAACCAACAATTCTGACAAGTATCCACATGTTGTTATTCAAGTAAACATATCATGACTTGTAGTATTTTATTTCACTGGAATGAAATATTACAGGCGGGTGTTGCCTTTCTGGACTGAATAGTTTGCATATTGTGTCAAAGTGCATATATTGGAAGTTTTCCTCCTCTGTGTCCCATTGAAACGTGTTCACCATAAACTTCGAACTGTCGGCGTCAGAATGAATGAAATGACTCCCTGGCAAGTGTTGCACACAATGAGTGGGTATCACGGGAAACGGAAGAGATCGATGTTTGCAAAGAAACCAAACAGCCAGGTGAAACTCATCAGTGACGTCAACCGTACGTAAATAACAAATGTCCTGTGTTGTTGGTGCTCTGAACGAGCCTTGCTGTCCGCTGATGTGGAACGTCTGAGAGCAACGACGGTGCGGACAAATGACACTGTATCGGCAGTGATCGCTACTGCTAGAGGAACTGGGAAATAGTATACTTTGGCTCTGCGACCAGCAATCCAACACATTGTCTTGCTGCCGTAACTTAAAGGTAGTGTCGTATAGAATGCGAGCACCAGACAGATAGCAACAAAGACAGCCGGTAGGCCCCGTGCGTATAAGGCAAAGGTACATGGACGATAATGTACCGGTAACATCGCTGGGTGGTCTCATATCAGCAAATGCGCACGATACTTCGAAGGCAAGTATATTCATCCAGAGGAAGGATACCAGCCAAGTGTAGAAGATTTATTGTTGCTAGTGAGTTGCCGCACTTCCAGTTACGTACAAATGTGAAAACTGTATATTAATGTTGTTTTCTCTACTACACATAATATAGTGATACTAACCGTTATAACAAATTCGTATACGCAATACAGCATTGATAAAAATTAATTTTGACAACTCTATATTAAACGATATTGGTTTCAAGCAATATTGTTATCAAGCTCGGTAACTTTACGCTGACTGACCTCGATTATGCCGATGACATCGCCATATTCCCCCCATCGGTGGATTACAACAGGTCTTGAAGAAGCTAACCATGTGGGCATAATCATCAGCTGGGCATAAACTTAACTCATGGCTGTCATTCCCGATCCGGCAACTCCTCCACCTTTGCGCATCCTAAATGAATATGTTGAATATGTGGACTCGTTCAACTAACTAGGCTCGGTGCTATGACATGAGTTTAGTTTTCTCGAAATACAAGTAAGTTGCTGGTTAAAGCACGGGCGGGCAACTTACAGGCAAAGATTGAACGTTCTGTTTTGACAACTTTTTCGCTACCTCATGATATGTACTAACTTTAGACGGAATTTGCTGTCTCATTCTGTAATTTCACTTATATAAAATGTCATTACTCTAAAACCATAAACACCTTACAAATAATTTAGACCTAGCTGAGAAGGACTGTGTTTACCGTAAAGCATGTGGTATGCTATATGGAAGTACATCAATATACTTAATGTACACCCATCAACAGTCGTTGAATATTTGTTTCCGTTCAAAATGTCCACTCCAACATATTGACCTGTATATCACACTACATAATACAAACCACTACTTATGTTTTCCATAATGAAGATAATATAAGTGGTAAAGAAAAAATAGTTAACATTATGCGTAATTGTTGCTAAAGCTAGTAGGTTAGGATGCCGAAGACTGTTCCGTCCAAACTTGCCTCCTCCGACACAGACGACCTCTCTGTTCTCTTTCAAAATGCAGCAATAGAAAACAACAGTTTATGAGTTATTTTAAATGAAAAACAATATAAGTATTACATGTGACAAAAAAACAATAACAATTTACTACATATTCAGTTTGAATGTGGAACAAATAGGGTGTACACAGAATGTCCACTCCGACACATGATATGAAGCATGGAAATATCCTACATTTAGATTATTTATTATGCTACTCTATGAAACACAAAGACTAAATCATATCACATACATTTCACCATGATGTATTTAGCCTAGCAAAGGATGTCTACAAGAATTTGGAGACCTTTATGGCCAAAATAACGAAGTAGGCTGTATAATCATGATAATGATACCCACTATGTGTAATAAATAAAGTTATGGTTTTTAGTGGCTCGTATGATAGAATTGAACGATACAAAATCTATCAATAAAAACAGAACAAAAAAGAAGGCAACGAATCGTTTATTTCCGTACAACATACATTGCCACGAGTCTACGCGAAGTTTTTTTCCCAATCCGCAGTAATTAGTTTGAATGAGTTGAATCTTTTGCGGACACAGACGACGGCTGAACATATTTGGTAGATTCGTCGAGGTCACATCGCCTACTCTGAAATCAAGGTTTATCACGCAATCAGTGCAGGTTCTTTGTCAGATATCAAATACTAACAAAAATGTTCACCCCCATTTGACACAGAAGCAGAATACTATTTCCAGTTGTAGTGTAATTGACGTTTGTTATGACTTAATTTTTAACACACACACACAAAGTACACGCTCACACATACGCATACACACTCACACACATACACACACGCGCGCGACCACACACACATACGCACGCAGGCGCTAGTTCGATTTCATTTAGGCACATAAAGAAAAATATGCAAACGTACTATGTCACATGCACAATATACGTTTCACTGAAGAAGAAGAAAACAAACGTAAGATGCGTGAATAATGTCATAGTTGTACGTGGCCTATCTCGCTTGTATTATTGTGCTTTGCACCCTATTGGATCGTCTGTCTCTTTGTTTACTTACTTAATTTGGGGACGCAATGATTCAAGACCAGCACGCGGTTCTTGCAGCAATATCGCACCCACTTCAGTTTCTTTATCCATCTGGAATGGAAAATACATTCGTGTATGTGCATCATGTGTGTGTGTGTGTGTGTGTGTGCGTGTGCGTGTGCGTGTGCGTGTGCGTGTGCGTGTGCGTGTGCGTGTGCGTGTGCGTGTGCGTGTGTGTGTGTGTGTGTGTGTGCTTCAGTTAATGCATGCGTGTTACCATAGAACGAAGCTGTTAAAACCCATAATAATCAGTTTCGTGATATTTCGAAGTGTGATTTCGTCCACCAACAATTGTAAGCATTTAAATGGATAAAAGGACATATCTTTTGGTGTGTGCATCTAACAGTAACTTACATTTAGCAACTAAAATCAAGAATAGTATACCAGCAGTTTGTTGAAGACACTCACTTGTAGCACCACTTGAAGCGTCGCCACCATCCACAGGGATATTTTATTTTCTTGACTTTGACCCACACGAACTTGTGACACCGAGGTTGCGGTAGGATGGTGTGGCAACCACCGCACAACAAGTCCCATACTGTCGGATATACATTCATATGTTCCATTATTCAACATTTTGTTTAATTCAACATTATTGTAACATGGCACACAATGTAAAGAATACCACATGCCAATCGGTTTTATTTTAGTGTGGAATACACTAGATGCATATCAGGGCATCGTGACAATCAAAGCATTGCATATTGTATTCATATATATACGTACGTACATCAATACATACAATGTACAAACATACATACATACATACATACATACATACATACATACATACATACATACATACATACATACATACATACATACATACATACATACATACATACATACATACATACATACATACATACATACATACATACATAGATACGTAGACACGTAGAAACGTACATACGTATTTGAATATTTACGTACGTACAAACACACACACACACACACACGCGCGCGCGCGCGCACACACACACACATTCACTCAAACACACACACAAACACACATACACACACACACATACACACACACGTACACACACACTCACACACACACACACACACACACACACACACATACATGTTGACATCAGCAAACATCAGTTTAAACAGAAAGCATCGTAAATTATGTTGATGTACCATGTCTTTTCCCTCGCTCAATCGTTGGATCTTCCTGGCGCTCAGAAACCCGCTCAGCGACGTTTGTTTCATCGGCTTCCAACTCCCGTCTCTGCCGATCCAGCTCATTGTCTTCGTTGTTCTCTACTTGTGCTGTCTCATCGAGTTCAGCCTCGCTGTGAACAACAGCCACGACGACCAGCAGACAACAGACGACGAAAGCGCATTTCGGCCACATCGTCTAGCCTTCACAAACGATCAGAGAAGTACTTAGTAGATCTGCAAGTTTAATATTGTAGATGGTTAATGTTTAATGCAAAAACTACGTTAACATAACATATTTAAATAATGTCTTAGTTTTTTTATAGAGTAGTCATATATGATACGTATGCTACAATAATTTAATTTGACCATAAACACAGAACACAACAAGCTACTTCGCATGCAACACCTCCACAAAGAAACTAGAAATGACATTTCTCTGTAACAAGACCAACCTTCGTGATACGTTTAGAGACGAAGCCTGTGTTGTTGCAGAAGACTTGTGCAGTGGTAGAATCAGACGAGGTGACAATGGCAAATGTTCGCTAGTGGTCCACTTATACAAGAAAACATGAACACACGTGACATTTCCAAGCAAGTACATTGGTGAATCCAGTGGGATTTCCCGTCTGTAATATATTGGCAGTTGGCCAATGTTGCCCAATTGATGGCCATGTTTATTTTGTGGAGAGAAATCCGTTATAAATCACCATCATTTAGGTTAAAAACAGAGAATCGTTCTCACTCGAGAATATCGTGGAGAAGGCGATGCGCAATAACAGTCATGTAGAACAGAATAATCATGCTTCAAACCAACTTGTAATACATATTGCATCAAACGGTCAGCTGCTCGTTTGTCGTTAGTGTTTGGTAACGCAAGAACAACAACAAAGAATTTAAATGGTAGCAATATTATTCCTAGCACAACAATCTTTTGTAGCGTTGTATCAGACGTTTTGTTCGTACACAAGTCGACGAAAGCGACGTAGAGCCAGATATGTTATTCTCTGCACTTGTCTTTCAGTTGGTTTACGACGTGTATGTGGTATGTCGTTGAGTACCTGCTTCTGAATCCTGCTTGTTCTCGTGGTTGGTTTTCGTCGAGCATCTTCTATAGCCTATGTGTTTTTACAATCGTCGTTATCCACAATTTCTCGTCGTTTCTTCCCCAGTGCTCGTGTCAGTGACAATATTCTCGTCTTTCCATGCCTGATCTTTGCTTTGGCTACACTTCTCGCATTTAGTTGGATCATCTCAGTCATGTTTTCGCTCATGGTGTCGATGTCGTCTAGTTCTTATAATGTTTCGAATCGTTTTCGCAGTTCGAGTTGGAATTCGATATTTTTTCTTCCGATTTGTGTGGTAACAATACGTGGTGGTCTCTTGTTTATCAATTTCTTCCTTTCAGCCTTCATATCCAGTTTGATGCTGCTCATTACCATTCTGTGGTCACTTCCGATGTTGACTTGGTTGATGACAGTTACGTCAGTGACCATGTCTGGCCTGTTTGTCAGGATGTAGTCAATTTCGTTCTTCGTTTCTCCATTTGGGTTTTTCCTCGTCCATCTGTTGCCCATTCTACTAAGGTGTCGCCTCTTTCGTTTCTCACACCTAGGCAAAATTTGTTTGTTGCCGTTTCCGAAATGTTTGTTCGTTTCCCTACTTGAGCACTAAAGTTTCCCATCACTATCATGTAGTGTAGCTTTTGTAAAGTCTCATACGCGTCGTTGTAGAAGATTTTTTTGTGTTTTCTTCTGATAATGATGTTGTTGGTGCATATACGTGTACCATTTGTAGCGCTTTGTTATCGATAGAACAAGTTATTCTAGTAAATTGCTGGAATAATATTCCTTACTCTAGTTGTTAATGGTTAGTCTTTGTTAAGTCGTTTAGATGCATAAGCCTAGATTCCTAGACACTGCATTTTGTTTTACTTCAATATATATTTTGCTTCGCATACTGAATCCTTTTGGCTATGGTGTTTACTAATTTATTCCTACTTATGAAACTACAAACCATGGGCAGCAGTTATCATACTTAAATTATTCTGAATATAAAAATTCCGCTTACATTTTAGTGTGACTTTCGACGATTGGTTCATACATAAATTCAGCCGCAGTGGCAACATATACCTAAAGAGTTGTTCATCACTCAAAACCTCCTCTGTTTCCACCTTTATCTGACTGGTGGTAAAGCATACATTGTACACGTAAGGAAATCATTGTATTGACCAAACATTGTGTTTCTCAAATCATATCTAAGGCATTGATAGTTTGGCAGATCATAGCCGGTCATAGATCACATGTATCTGCGTTCACTTCCGTCACAGAGCGACGCACATCTTCAACACGTTTCCCATCAGTTGGACCAGAATGCGGTTGTTCCAGCAATATGGAGTACATCTGAGTAACTTTATCCATCTGGATGAGAAATATATGTTCGAATATCATACTGTAATCTAGCTTATGTGTGCGTATGTGTCTGTACGTAGGTATGTTGTATGTATGTGAATGTGTATGCATGTATGCATGTATGCATGTATGCATGTATGCATGTATGCATGTATGCATGTATGCATGTATGCATGTATGCATGTATGCATGTATGCATGTATGCATGTATGCATGTATGTATGTATGCATGTATGCATGTATGCATGTATGTATGTATGCATGTATGTATGTATGCATGTATGCATGTATATATGTGGGTATGATAATGAGTTCCTCGGCTTTGCGACTTATCAAACTGCTATAAATGTCAGCAAAACATATAATAAATGAAGTATTGAGAATTAAAAATGTATTACAATGCCGTTAGCTTCAGGGTATATACATGCGTACACGCACATGCAAAACAAAAAACAATACACTCGCATGCACGAACGTACACACGCACACACAAACACACACATACACACAAGCACACACACACACACACACACACACACACACACACACACACACACACACACACACACACATACACAGATACACACACACACACATACACATCAGATGGACTTTATTATTGAGTACCTAATTTGTTATTATTACCTAAATAGGTGGCTCATATGATAGGGATATTTTGTCTTAATATGAGTCACCGACCCGTTCCGGAATATGTTATGCATCAATTTTTTTTTTCAGCAATTATTTTAATTACATACGAATTATGCATCACGCGTATATGTATATTTGTGTTTGTATATGTTTGATTGTGTATTTATAAAATGAATTATGATTTTTTTAAATTTGGGAATGGGAATTCAGGGAATAATCTACGATCGCAGGGGTTAGACGTAAGATCAATATTTTTCAAAATACACCAGAATTTAAATGTCAAGATTCTAACCTATCACGGTAAATCAGTTGCTCGGAACGTACAACGTAATTCGCGCGTGAAACGTAAAACGTAGATTAACAATCGCAAGAACCACACGCACGTGACAAATACTTCGGGAAAACGGCCCCTGTGATATGGACTCGGCAACAAGAAGTAGACGCTGATACAATATGCTCATATCTATCCTCATGCCAGTAGCATAGCAATATTAATTTTATTTGACAATTCCACACTGCACGACTAGGGCCAATCGATGGATATGAATTTCACATTCTCTCCGACCTTCGCCAATTAGAACATACAAAGAATACCTGCAAGCACGTTACAGTGTTTATGTAACGATGATATGTGTTTTATAATATTTGTTAGATATTGCTACTAGGGCTGTCAACTACCAAAGCAGGTCAAGGACATGTTTGATAGTATTACTGTAATCGAGTTTATGTATGTATGCCTGTATGCAGGAATGTTAACTTTTAACCGGATTTAAGCTCGAGCGCCAAACTTTCAAGGATTGACCTATGACTCCAGGGTTACACGTCAACTGTTGCAAGGCTGACATTTAATGGTCAGACCAAGTGGTTCCATTTAAGAAAAATAAGAGTTTCTTATCATAAATATAATTAGGCGGGGTACATTAATCACTGATTGTGAAATTTCCCAATTTACCCATTCTCATTTTTTTTATTTACCCATCATGCTCATGAAAAATCTCGTTACACTTGCATTGGTCACTGGCGTCGGGACGTGGTGAATATACAGAGGCTGGGGCTCTCCGAAAACCTCCAACTGCACCCCTCCGAAAATCTCCAAATAAACCCCTTGAGGCTCGCAAAATACTCACATTTAAAACTACTCTGCTGCACTCGCTTTCACACTTGTACAACGTATGTGTTATGACAACGTAAACTGTGTTTCGATCTCGAAAACATAACCACGTTATGGTCCAAAAAAAACCACAATGTGTTTTTCCAAAAATCCGTTCCGACAACGGGACAACGCTCATCTGTCTAAGGATGAGAACAGAGATAAACACTTGTCGGCTACACGCCAAACACAGAATTGGACGACGTTTATGGTCACCACACCCATGAGACTTAAAAACAACTTTAAAAAAAAAAAAAAAAAATTTGATGAAGTTGTCCGTGTGAAAGACCGTAGCGCTGTGTCCATGTCACCGTGACATTTATATGGTGTAGTGATTGTTTGTGATAAAAATCTGCCACGAAACTCGCAACAGCGTCATTTGCATGCACATAGAAGGTCATTAAGAACTGGTTCTCGCATGCTACTGGAACAAACAGTGCCAGGAGCAGCTAGCTCCATTAACTGGGACGGAGTAAATAGCGAACGACATTAATCTGCTGATGTCCACACACGCCAACCACACCTCCTAGTAGTACAGGCAGGGGATTTCTTTTCGTAAGAACTCAGGCTAACGGGGAAGCCAGCCAACATGGACCCAATCACTGATTATATCATTGCCAAAAGAGGAACTTACAACGGTTCCAACATTACCAGACCATACATTTTACCACCCACCCGAACGAAATTATGTCAAAAGCTATATTAAACTGAGGCGCAGAGATCCACTCGCTTCTTTCTTTGTTTATTCGCCGCTTGCTTGTTTATGGCGCCACCATGTTGGTCCATAGTTGGATATAACATATTTTAAAACAACTATGTCAATTGTGCAGATTTCTCTTTTAATTTGCATCGAGCAATAATTGAGACCCGGTAATCGAAGACGCCGTATAAAAATAGCACCACTCAATGAGTAATCGCTTCATAATCGCTATAACTTTATAAGAAGGTCCTCGAGAGTTGATAAATTAAATGGACTTAACATAGCTGTAGGCCAAACAACGAATAACACCCCTGTAACACCAAGGTTAGATTCGACGCAACACAAGCGATATGGGTAATTTATTTATTAATTATTATTTTAACAGTTTAATAAACATTCCAATATGCACGAATTGAACACAGGGCGTACCACAACCACAAACGAAAGGGATATGTTTGTTCCGCACAAAACGAATAATATGTACAAACAACTTGTATTTCCTCTGCGTTCAGGAAACCTATATATGCAACAACAGCTTAAACGAACATAGCTGTTGTTGCAAATTATGTTTTAGAACAGAACATGCTAAACATTGTTCACAATAGCCTTTCGTAAACGTCTTAACGAAAGAAAAATGGTACATTATTTATTGTAAAAACTATCAAACAATTATCCAACTACATGCGTGAATGTGTGTATGTGTGCATGTGCTTATGCATGTATATATGTGTATATATGAGTATGTATGTATGTATGAAAGTATGTATGTATGTATGTATGTATGTATGTATGTATGTATGTATGTATGTATGTATGTATGTATGTATGTATGTATGTATGTATGTATGTATGTATGTATGAGTATGTGTGTGTGTGTCTGTTTATGTGTATGTATGTATGTATGTATGTATGTATGTAAGTATGTATGTATGTATGTATGTATGTATGTATGTATGTGTGTATGTGTGTATGTGTGTATGTGTGTATGTGTGTATGTGTGTGTGTGTATGTGTGTGTGTATGTGTGTATGTATGTATGTATGTATGTATGCGTGTATGTGTGTATGTGTGTACGTGTGCACGTGTGCACGTGTGCACGTTTGCACGTGTGCACGTGTGCACGTGTGCACGTGTGCATGTGTGCATGTGTGCATGTGTGCATGTGTGCATGTGTGCATGTGTGCATGTGTGTATGTGTGCATGTGTGATTATGTGATTGTGTGCATATATGCATATACATATGTGTTTAGGTATGTATGTGTGTATTTTGTGCATGTGTGCGTATATGCGCATATGTGTGTGTGTGTGTGTGTGTGTGTGTGTGTGTGTGTGTGTGTGTGTGTGTGTGTGTGTGTGTGTGTGTGAGTATTTGGGTAGGAGTGTATGTGTGTATGTGTGTATGTGTGTATGTGTGTATGTGTGTATGTGTGTATGTGTGTATGTGTGTATGCGTGTATGCGTGCATGCGTGCATGCGTGCATGCGTGCATGCGTGCATGCGTGCATGTGTGTATGCGTTTATGCGTGTATGCGTGCTTGCGTATATGTGTGTGTGTGCGTGTGTGTGTTTGCTTGTGTGTGTATGTGAGTATTTGGGTACGAGTGTATGCGTGTATACGTGCATGCGTGCATGCGTGCATGCGGGTATGCGTGTATGCGTGTATGCGTGTATGCGTGTATGCGTGTATGCGTGCACGCATGTACGCATGTATGTACGTATGTATATCCGAGCTATCTTTGCAGTTTCGCATATTTGGGAGTGTAATTTTGTCGGAGTCCTAGCCGCACCGTACCGTTACGGTGTTTCGTAGATTTAAAGTTTTGTTTATATTTCACGAGGGGTGCCCCAGTGGAATGTGGATGTGGGGCGCAAACGGAACTACATATCGTTCCATTTTGCCGATCGCGATTGTTAGCGATGTGTGCGCGTGCTGTTTCCGGTAGGATGTCAAACAACTAACAACACCGGCGCGGCATTATATAAAGACATTGTAGCATTCCATGGATATCATAAACGTTATTTGATCTAGAGGCGGCTTTAACTAAAATAATTTTCTATTAAACTTTTCAGTTCCACAGCGCCATTCACCGCTTATACGCAGAAACGTTAAGGTCAAGGCAACCGAATTCGCCAATTAGGTTTTTGCAACGCCTTCTGGCATTGGCTGAGATCTATGTCACCGTTACAAATTGAAAAATAAGATGAAACGTTACTAAAAAGAAGGGTCCTCGGCTGTTGTTATTATGATCACGGAAATATTTGTATTCTTTTCATGACACAAATAAACCGGAAGCCGAAAAAAGAAAAAGAAATAGCGTATACTTAACAAGTTACCATCCAAAAGGGTCGGATAACAGTTCAATCGCATATGTTTGTGAAAGCAAGTTAAGTTATGTTACCTGAACATCATATATGTGGAATGAAGTACATAATTATATGCCTGTTCATGAAAAGTGTAGTTTGCTTGATGATATTTGAACACTAAAGCAACACATACAAGTTTTGACCAGTGTGCAAACTTTACAAATGGCGTGGCATTTCTTGTAAATCTGATCAATTTTGGCTGGCACTGAAGCAGTTTTAATATGCATTTTCTCTTCGTCCATTGACTGGGTAACTTGGTTAGTGCAATATAGATCCGTTAAAACCACTTTTGAGAGTGCTTGGGCAGAATACCGAAATGCAGTAGTGTAGAGACAACGCTGCTGACATTCCAGAATGATTTACTCTTAGTTATGGATGAAAGCGTGGACCAGTGTCCATTTAGTCGGCTAGACGGTGTCAATTCCCTGCTTTTTTCAAGACAATATTGAAAACATACCACAGTCCAAACTGGCTACACCCATCAATTCTCACTGGTATATCTAAAAATCAGACAGTGAAATTATTATGATTGATGGTTATTTATGATGTTTGACACTTGGACAACAACCGTACAACGTTGTTTAACTTCTAACATTCTACAAACGGGAACAACCTCTGAGTTTCCCAATCGACTTACCAGGAAATGTTTTCCGGCTTCAGGGAACACATGCCATCATCACCTCGTCTGATTCTACGGCTGCAGAAGTTTTCTGCGACGAAACAGGCACGCACACGAACGCGCGCGCACAGACACGCAGACACGCAGACACGCAGACACGCAGACACGCAGACACGCAGACACGCAGACACGCAGACACGCAGACACGCAGACACGCAGACACGCAGACACGCAGACACGCAGACACGCATACACACACACACACACACACACACACACACACACACACACACACACACACACACACACACACACACACACACACACACACACACACACACACACACACACACACACACACACACACACACATACACACACACACATACACATACACACACAAAACACACTTTGACGACCGTTGTTGTTTTGATCCAGATGGCTGAAAAAAAAACCAAGTGACCCTCTACTGCTGCCTGAACCGCATTCTGATCAAACTGGTGGGACACGTTTTGAAGATGTGGTCGCTCAGTGACGTAAGTGAACGCAGAGACAGACAAACAACAGACTGGTAGGTCTACTTTAGTTCAGATGGACCCACTGAATATTTAATTACTTCTTAAAACATTCGGTGTGACGTAGCACTGTAACAACAATGACCGAAAATCTGGAATCTATCTAAACTTCATAATGCTATACCGCATCATGAACAACTTATTGGACATGACACTAACTTCATCGCCGCCGCAGTGCATATCTCTATTTCCAGAGTCAGTTATATATATATATACATATATATATATATATATATTATTAAATATTATATATATATATACATATATAAATATATATAAAATATATAATATATATATATACATATATATATATTAAATAAATATAAATGTTATCTCTCTCTTTCACTGTATATATATATATATATATATATATATATACTAGAAATCATAGTGCCTTTGATGTCCTCTACGGTAGCAAGCCTTCAAGAGTGCACCAAAGAAGTTCTCGTTGAGACCACCACGGATGGATTTAATTTAAACGCTCTTAATGAAATATGTTTAGGTGATATAATCCAAAAGAAATCTAAATGTTTCCTCTCTCTTTCACTGTATATATATATATATATATATATATACAATGAAGAAATATATATATATATATATATATATACGAGTGAAGAGAAACATTTAGATTTTTGGATTATATCACTCGCTATTCATTAAGCGTTAAAGCCATCCACATCTCATAGATCTTTCAGCTCTTGCTACCTATTCTACGAAAAACATATATTTCTAATAACCAATATTTTCGAAGACCGATCAATGATGACGATGCAAACGATGATTGTAACCGTATGGTGCTGACATTGTCTGCGCAGAAGACGTCTCAGAAGGTTTATTTGTATGAGTGGAGTAAATACATGTCATTGGTGACATTTCTATGTTGGGGTATAGCAATAAATTGTGATGTAACTGTGAATTACCAGTCAGTCATGCGGTACAAGGTAAAAAGCAACGACAGGCACCAGAACCTTTGACAAAGTTGGACAATACTGTGGTATTTTAGAAGCAATGCAGTCGCCACTAGGTCGATTTGACCTATTCTAACGGCGGATGTTTGTCAAACGTACATTCTGGCCATTTTCCAGTAGTGGTAGATACTGAGTACGTTTACTTTTAGGTCAAACGACCCACTGAATATGTAATTGCTTCTTAAAACATTCGGTGTGATGTAACACTGTTACATCAATGATCAACTGGAACCTATCTAAACTTCCTTAATGCTATACCGCATCAGGAACAGCAGGTAAAATAACACTAACTTCACTCACACCGCCACGCGTCAACTCGCACCACGCAGTGCATATCTCTACTTCCAGAGTAAATTATATATATTAAATATTATATATACATATATATATATATATATACATATATATATATATATACATATATATATATATTTATATAAAATGTTACATATGTATACATAATATTTCATATATATATATATATATATGTATATATATATATATATATATGTATATGAATGAATATATATAAAGGCTGATAAAGAGATATGTATGTATATATATATATATATATATATATATATATACATATATATATATATATATATATATGTGTGTATATATATGTATATATAAATTATATATATACAGAAAGAGAGACATTTACATTTTTTGATATATCACCTAAAAGTATTTAAATAAGAGCGTTTTAATTAAATCCATCTCGTAGTTGGTCTCAACGAGAACTTTCTTGCGCACTTTAGTTTGCTACTGCAGAGGACATCAATGGCACTATGACTTCTAGTATACCAACATTTTTAGACCGACCAATGATGACGACGCTAACGATGATTATAACCGTACGGTGCTGACATGGTCTGCGCACAAGACGTCTCAGAAAGGTTTATTTATGAGTCGGTAAACACATGTCGTGGTGACATTTCTATGTGTTTAGGTATGGCAATCAATTGTGATGCTTAATTACCATGAAAGGCACAACATCGTTATTCACAGCATGCGAGGTAGTAGTAGTAGTAGTAGTAGTAGTAGTAGTAGTAGTAGTAGTAGTAGTAGTAGTAGTAGTGGTAGTACTAGTAGTAGTAGTAGTAGTAGTAGTAGTAGTAGTACTAGTAGTAGTAGTACTAGTAGTAGTAGTAGTAGTACTAGTAGTAGTAGTAGTAATAGTACTAGTAGTAGTAATAGTAGTAATAGTAATAGTAGTAGTGGTAGTAGTAGTAGTTGTAGTAGTAGTAGTAGTAATAATAGTAGTAGTAGTAGTAGTAGTAGTAGTCGTAGTAATAGTAATAGTAATAGTAGTAGTAGTAGTAGTAGTAGTAGTAGTAGTAGTAGTAGTAGTAGTAGTAGTAGTAGTAGTAGTAGTAGTAGTAGTAGTAGTAGTAGTAGTAGTAGTAGTAGTAGTAGTAGTAGTAGTAATAGTAGTAGTAGTAGTCGTAGTAGTAGTAGTAGTAGTAGTAGTAGTAGTAGTAGTAGTAGTATTAGTAGTAGTAGTCGTAATAGTAGTAGTAGTAGTAGTAATAGTAGTAGTAGTCGTAGTAGTAGTAGTAGTACTAGTAGTAATAGTAGTAATATTAATAATAGTAGTAATAATAGTAGTAGTAGTGGTAGTAGTAGTAGTAATAGTAGTAGTAGTCGTAGTAGTAGTAGTAGTAGTACTAGTAGTAGTAATAGTAATCTAGTAGTAGTAATAGTAGTAATAGTAGTAATAGTAGTAGTAGTAGTGGTAGTAGTAGTAGTAGTAGTAGTAGTAGTAGTAGTAGTTGTTGTAGTAGTAGTAGTAGTAGTAGTACTAGTAGTAGTAGTAGTAGTAGTAGTAGTAGTAGTAGTAGTAGTAATAGTAGTAATAGTAGTAGTAGTAGTGGTAGTAGTAGTAGTAGTAGTAGTAGTAGTACTAGTAGTAGTAGTAGTAGTAATAGTAGTAATATTAGTAGTAGTAGTGGTAGTAGTAGTAGTAGTAGTAGTTGTAGTAGTAGTAGTATTTTATTAGTCTCACCCCACGTATACATGCATTGAATTAAAATACAAGATAAATAGACAAATAAATAGCATGTGACACGGAGTTGAATTTACAACGTGTGTGTGAAATACGTTGTGTTATTGCTTGTTATTCTGTTGTCCCAATAAAATGGACCAAATATTACTTGATTCTGTGCATTATGTTGATTGTTCCAACAATTGTCTATTTCTTTCCTTGGCAAATTGCATTAGTTTTTCTCTTCACTAAGTATGTTGGACCGCATATTCCAGTGTGGAAAATCTAGTTACCTGAATAAATCGTCGGGAGGTCGCGCCCATTTGAATCAGTTTACCGAGGACGTTAGGCGCGCAGTCGTAATAAGTACGGTAGGCGTTGAATAGCCAGCGACGCAATAGAAATATAGACATAAATTGCACGACGCCACCGGATAACTAGTAAGCGCTCGATGGTGCTTCATATGCACATTTATCTTTGCCCAGAAGGCACTCCTGCAAAAAAAACAATACCACTGGAGACAACGTATGAATAGGAATAAACGCAGCATCAGACTAAGATCAATGGCGTGTTCAACACGAATCCTTTCATAAGCGAGAAGTAAATTGAGATGTTGCCAGTTTCGTGGTAACTCGGCATCATAAATAATAGGTAGTATAGTTTGTATGTATTGTGCGGGCGTGCGTGAGCGCGTGTGTATTTACAGCTGCAGTTTGTTTAGACAACCATTTACGCTCTCCGTGTTCGTTCATTATTCTTCATCACAGACATGCGTTTAGTCTTTAGTGTAAACACACATACAGCGTTTGCCGTTGATTTGCCGACATCTGACAGGATCGGGTTAAAAATAATAAAATAAAATATTTATGATAATATATTTATTATTTACAACTGGTTTACGCCAGCACTAAATTACAAATATATGAAGGAGCTATGCCGGTGTAGTGTGTAGTGTATCAATTCACCTTCTTGCTAATGGAATACGACACGAATCTGTGAACCATCAAACTGAGGAGGCACCTTTATGTCAAATGACCGTGTCGTGGTGGATGTACCATCTAATGTGACACGATGTGCTTTTACGATAATACGTATTATTATTGAATACTGGTATAGTTCTCTGTGTAAAAACATGTAATTGTAGTGGCCTAGTATTTTGTGTCGCACCCTTAATGTGGTCGATGAACGTCCGGTTTCTGGGTTGGACGTTCCGCGAGTTTGTTGTTCTTTGATCGAAATACAGTTGTGCAGCGGTATATAGTCGTATAAGCTTTATTTGTGGCCCTGAGGTACCAAGACGGCATCTTGGTATTTAATATACATACACAGTTACACGAACTGCAATAAACGCTGTTTAACACACGCCTTTAAGTGTAGCGACTAACAATTCGACATTATACACTCGCACTCGGCATCCGGCACCGACACAATCAACTCGTTTACAACGTCAACAACCAACATGGCAGATACTCACGCAGTCGGCCTCAAGCTGCCAGTATATTGGGGAGATCACCCTCGGGTCTTGCTACAGCAAGCTGAGGCACAGTTCGCCTTGCGTAACATAACTGCTGACGACACAAAGTACCATTATGTGGTAACGGTCTTAGTGTAACCTACGGCATTGCACGTGATAGATATCTTAGAAGACCCACCACAGGCTGACAAATATAGCAACTTCAAGAGAAGACTAACGGACATTTTCGTTTCATTCCAACAACAGGCCCTCCTGTTCACACCAGAGCCCGCAACCAGATAAACTTGCGGTTGGTAAAGAAGAATTCAGAAAGACGGGGAAAATGGGAATCATACGACGACCAGACAGACCATGGTCATCTACCTTACAACATGGTGCCGAAAGACTCTGGTGTTTGGAGGCCCTGCGGAGATTACAGACGTTTGAATTATGTCACGATATCTGACCAATATCCGGTACCACACATTCAAGACTTCTCCTCGCAACTTGCAGGCGCTACTATATTTTCGAAGATCGACCTGGTGCGTGTTTACTATCAAATTCCAGAGGACGTCAGTAAGACCGCCGTTATCACGCCTTTTGGGCTATTTGAGTTTCCGCGGACCACTTTCGGTCTCAAAAATGCAGCACAAGCTTTCCAATAACTTATGGCCACTATCTGCAGCGGACTCGAGTTTGTTTCTGTCTACTTGGATGAAATCCTAGTTGGCAGTGCATCCCGTAGATGAACACAAAGACCATCTACGAAAAATGTTCCACCGCCAAGTCTCTCACGGTTTAGTGGTCAATGTAAGCAATTGTTAATTTGGAACATACACTATCGACTACCTGGGCCATCTAATCGCAAGTCAAGGGGCCGTCAGAGACTCCTTGGCAGACGTAAATGCTTGCTCGGGGTCCTTTGTCCACTACAATGTGGTGGGTTTGCCTGCCGCATCATAAATTGGACGCATGATATGAGTCGCCATTGAGACGAAGCGGTGATAGAAATTCACCATGCCTGCAAACTGTTGGAGTCCCTTGACAGTTGTAGGCCGTGTAATGGTCTGAATAGCTTCCACCTTAGCGGTTCCCGCTAAGGTGGAAGCTATTCAGACCATTACGTTCCCGCTAAGGTGGAAGCTATTCAGACCATTACACGGCCTACAACTGTCAAGGGACTCCAACAGTTTGCAGGAATGGTGAATTTCTATCACCGCTTCGTCTCAATGGCGACTCATATCATGCGTCCAATTTATGATGCGGCAGGCAAACCCACCACATGGTAGTGGACAAAGGACCCCGAGCAAGCATTTACGTCTGCCAAGGAGTCTCTGGCGCAGGCCACTATGCTCGTACACCCACATACCGATGCACCCACAGCTATGACAGTGGATGCATCAGGAGCAGCAGTTAGCGCTGCCCTAGAACAAAACATCGGCTCCTGGAAACCGGGGGAGATTTTCAGTCGCAAGCATCGACCTCCGGAACAAAAGTACAGTGCGTTAGACCGTGAACTATTGGCTGCCAACTTGGCTATTCGACTTTATCGATACATCCTGGAAGGTCGCGCATTTACGCTTTTTACAGACCACAAGCCTTTGGTTTTCGCCATCTCCAAAGCAAGCCATCCGTAGTCTCCCAGGCAACAGAGACAGTTGGCCTACATCTCAGAATTCACCACAGATGTTCGCCAAATAGAGGCCATGATCAATACAGTAGCAGACACTTGATCCAGATCTGGAATCTCGGCAAGGGATTACCTCCGTCCGCACATCCACCATTGGCCTCGTATTCCGCGACATTCCACTTGACCCCAGCGGTGAGTCTGTTGTGATATCTCCACCGGACGACCCAGGCCTCTCGTCCCTGAAGCCTGGCAGCGTATAGTTTTTGATGCTATCCATGGCCTCTCTCAACCCTCCATCCGAGCAACCAAGAACATGGTCGCGAACAAATTTATATGGCCAGGTCTTAAGAAGCAGGTCGGCACTCGGGCAAAGGCATGCCTCCATTGTAAAGTGGCCAATGTGCATCGACGCACCACGGCCCCTCGGTCAACATGGTTAAATATCACATATATCTTGATTTTGGAGAATTGTAACGATTATTATACCCATTAAGCAATATAGTAGTAAATTATTTCGAACAGAACAATAATAATAATGACATATTTACACAATATTTAATGATACAGCAATCATTTATGTCACAATGTATATAAGTACAGTTCTCATTCATTCTAAAAGTTCAGTGTTTTATAATAATAATAATAATAATCTTTATTTTATATAGCGCCATATCCATAGCGTTCATAGCGCTTTACATAAAACTACAATATAAATAGTAAAAATTCAACAAATTAAATATAAATATAAAAGTAAAAACAATTAAGATAGTAAAGCCCGTGTAAACATAAATATATTAAAAAGAAAACAATTCTCATGGTAAAGTAAGTAGTTAAAACGTTCTTTCTGCTGTTAAGAAGATCAAGATAAAAATATGAATAACTTAGAATACAAATGTTTCTGTGGTCTTTCGAGCAGAATACGCCATAATGAAAAGGTAAGTTTTTAAGGCTGCCTTGAAGGATTGCAGGGAGGCTTTGGAAGTAACAGTAGTTGGTAGATTATTCCATACTGTAGCGGCAGCGTGAACGAATGAGCATTCACCAGCTTTGTGCTGCAGTACTCGCTGTTTGTTCAAAAAGACGAAGGTCGGAGACAAAGTGAAGTTCATGTCCATCGATAGACCTTAGTCGTGATAGTGTAGAATTGTCCAATAATGTTTGAATTGCTATGGCATTGACATGCGGGTATACGTAGAGTATACTGTCTCAGAGTCTACTTCGTGTAGCCAAACAACCTAGCCCAATGATGCAATGGTCGATTTCCCGAAATATTTGCTGCGCGTGGTTTTTGCCCTCGTTAAATAAAGTTCTACACTTTACGTGTGTATCACGTTTTACATTTCGAACAATGGATTTACCCTACAAAAGGCAAAAACCTTTACATATATAGGGAATATTTTGAAAAAATAAACTTCTTACATTACATTCGTTGGATCATAGATTAATCACTGAACGTTTGGCGGCCGAGGTACAAGCCGTTTAAGTGGAAAATTTTACAAGATTTAACAAGATTGCCATCCAGAGAATTAACTCTAGATGGCAGGTGGACAAGGAAGCCCTTTGGCATATCGAGAGTCCAACCCTTTTATCTACATATATCCAGCCCTTCTGAGGTATGTGTCGATTTTATTTTTAAACATCGTATTCACACTACTAGCACCCACACAATCATCATGTAATCTGTTTCATTAATTCACAGTCCTTTGTGAGAATGAGAACTTTCTTACGTCTAATCTACACTGTTTATTTGCTAATGTAAGTTCATGTCCTCTAGTCCTTCTATCTTTCTTAACTAAAGAAACATATTTCTTTCAATATTTTCATAACCATTCAATATTTTAAACACTTCTATCTGAACTACTCTCAATCTCCTGGTCTCTAGTGTTGTTAAACCACATTCTTTTAGGCGTTTTTCATAACTAAGATCCCTCAGTTTTTGTATTATTTTAGTCGCTCTCCTCTGTACTCTTTCTAGCATATCTATGTCCTTCTTGCGGTATGGCCTCCACGCTTGTATACAATATTCTAAATGAGGCCTAACTATTGTTTTGTACAGCGTTATTATTAGTTCTTTTTCTTCATATGCTATATTTCGCCTAATCAATCCAAGGGTTTTATTTCCTTTTGAAGCTGCAATTCCACACTGCTCTGAAACCTTCGTGTCAGCACTAATTGTCAGCCCTAAGTCTTGTTCTTTTACAGTAGTACTTAGTACAGTTCCCCCATTGTATATTCTACATATTCGTTCCCATGTCCTGTGTGAAGGCATTTACATTTACCAAAACTGAACAACATTTGCCACTTTTGAGACCATTTGATCAACCTGTCAAGATCATCTTGTAAATGATGTCTATCTCCATCACTTTTAATCTTTCTAAACACTTTTGTATCATTTGCAAATTTCAACACCTTGCTAGCTACATCATCGTCCAAATCGTTTATATATATTAAAAATAATATAGATCCCAGTACTGATCCCTGTGGAACCCCACTCAAATCTGATTTCCAGTTTGATGCCTCCCCATCAACAACTACCGGTTGTCTTCTGTCAATCAGCCATTTTTCTATCCAGTTAATTATACCATTTCCTATGCCACGGGCCTTTAGTTTAAGCAGTAATCTTTGATGTGGCACTTTGTCGAAAGCTTTTTGAAAATCTAAGTAGATGATATCTACTGGTGATCCATCATCTACCCACTTAGTGATATCTTCCAAAAACCATAACACATTAGTTAAGCATGACCTCGCTTTCAGAAACCCATGTTGAGATGGGTTTATCAAGTTATGTTTAACAAGAAAATCCACCAGTTGATCTATAATTAGTCTTTCTAATAATTTACAAATCACAGATGTTAAACTAACTGGTCTATAATTATTTGACTTGTTTCTCGAACCTTTTTTAAATAACGGTATAATGTTTGTTTCTTTCCATTCTAAAGGAACCACTCCCTCTTCTAATGACAATTTGAAAACTGTTGCAAGCGGTATGCTAATTTGTTCTACAATTTCCAATACTAGTTTGGGTGGAATACCATCCACTCCAGGTGATTTATTATCCTTCATAGCCCTAATTTTCTTAGCTACCATTTCTGGGGTTACAATTAACTGTCATAAATAGTCTGATTCTGCTCCCTTGAACTTAGCCTCTGGTACTGGCAGTGAACTAGTGTCTTCTCTGGTAAACACTGAACTAAAATACTCATTCAGGTATTCTGCCATTAAGAATCCTTCTGATAATATATTTCCAGCACTATCTACTAGAGGACCGACCTTATCCTGAACTTTCTGTTTGCTTCAAACATACGCATATAAACTCTTGCTGTCATGTTTTATATTTCAAGCTAATTTATGTTCATAGCTGTAGCTTGGTTTAGTGCCTCTTTATAAATGTTATAGTCTTCGTCATTTCCAGTACGTCTATATGACTTCAACATTATTTGTTTATACTTAATTTTTCTAATTGCTTCTTTCGAAAAGTGTTTCTTTTTGGACCGTTTCCCGTGTTTTCAAGGGAACAAATTTGACGATGATGCATTCAATTTCACTCGTTAAGATATTCCAGCATTCTGTTGCTGTCTTATGTGTTATTCCAGTCTATCTTTGCTAAGTATTTCCTGATGTCCTTATATTTTCCTTTGTGGAAATTTCTCCTGTACTGCTTTTTCTATTCCTTTCTGATTTTACTTTGATGGTAAAATGTATCTGGTTGTGATCAATATTCCCCATGGCTTTCATATCCTGACATTGTCAACTAATTCATTCTGAGAGGACAAAACTATGTCTAACACATTCTCTCCCCTGGTTGGTTCTAGCACATGTTGAGAAAGGAAACTATCTTGTACTAAAACTAAAAACTTGTGGTCCTCACTACCCATGCTCTGTAGAGATTTCCATTTTATATGTCCATGGTTAAAATCCCCCAAAATGACACAGTCCCGTTTGCTCACTTCCCTTATAGCGTTTTCTATTTTTTCATTCTCTTCTATGCTTATGTTTGGACTTCGATAAAATAATCCAACCGTTAACGTTGAGTTTCCTGTAACTTCGCAATCTGCTTCTCTGTCTAATTTATTTCATAAGCCTGGATAGATTCTTTAATATATAAAATAACTCCACCTCCCCTTCTTCCTATTCCATCTTTTCTAAACATTACATATCCTGTCAGTCCCAATTCGGCATCTGTTATATCGGTGGTTGCCCATGATTCGGTTATACCTATTATGTGAGGGTCAATATCTTCTACCATAATGTTTAGTTCATTTCTTTTGTTTACTATACTCCTTGCATTTAAACACATTTATATCCAGCTTCAGAACAGTTTTCCAGACAGTTCTTTGCTGAATTATTTGTGTTGTCTTTATCTATGCCTCCAGTTTCAGGCTTCTCTGCGAGTCCCCCCTGGGAATTTAGTTTAAATAGATGCAACCTGTCCCACTGTCAACAGATCGCAGCAGATTCTCTGAGAATACTGCTGCTCCCTTTCCACTTAGACGGAGGCCATCTCTCATGTACATATCTTCTTTCCAAACAAAGTGCCCCCATAAATCTGTGAATCCCACGCCCTCTTCTTCACACATCTGCTCAACTAGTGTGTTGATCGCCATCCTCTTACAGTTTCTGTATGTTGCCCCCCCCCTTCCTCCCATTACTGACAAAATTCCTGAGAGAACAACTTGTTCCACTCTTGTCTTCTTTAGCTTCCTGGCTAGATGCCTCTACTTCTTAACTATCCCAGTTGTTCCCTCCTTGTCTGCATTGTTTGTCCCTACGTGTACTAGTATAGACCCTCCCTTGCCATGCCCCAATATATTCTCTACCCTTTCGGAAACATGCTCTATCCTAGCCCCCGGTAGACATACAACAACTTCCCCTCGCATATAGTCTTGTCTGTTTTTCTCAGAATTGAATCGCCCTTAAACACTCTCTCTTTTCTCCTTCCCCCTTAATCACTGCCTCGGAGTAGCTCCTCCGGTTTGCATATGTCTGGTTGTTGTCTTTTCCTCTTGCTGTCATCATTAGAGAACGTTGATTTCGTTACATTCAGTAAATGGCAGTAAAAACATGTTGGATAGTTATGTGCAAATTTAAATTCGGCTGCCAAATACTGCCCTGAATGCCCGTTATTAGGCAACACCATGTTCACTGCACAACACGCGAAACAAAAATAATGTTCAGTATATTTCCGACACGGAGTATTATCTCGAAAATTGTATGATTCCCTGTATATTATACCTACTTAATATGATTAATAAACTACATTTCGGTTTTATTTTGATAGTGTGTATAATATATCACATATACAACTTCTTAAAATGACCGGATACAACAGTTATTATTATACAATTAATACGACTAAGATGTCGGTGTGCGCGCATGTCTCTGTGACTAACTTGTCAGTGCTTGCTTAGGAGACGCACTGCCAGCGCCCCTTGCGGAGTACTAAGGAACTGCACCGGGAAGGCGGATGGAAAGTACGGAGACGTCGACGGTAGCTGTCGCATCTATTATTACTGCTTCGGTGGCGCTTTCCTCGGACACAACGCGAGCGGCGAAGGTGAGTGGTTCGAGGCGAAACTGCAACTCCATTTATAATGCGCTATGCCCGTAGCATAAGTTCGCATCGTTCCAAAATACGCAAAGCATACGTTTACGATGGGTAGTGTTTTCCATCCTTCAAGGGTATCATTACGTATACTACCCCTGGCAGATCTCCAACGCATTGTATTGAAGTAAGCTGAATCAAACTCATAACTGACTGCGCTGTACCATCGGTAAGAACAGTGCAGACACTCGCTGACTCGCGCCCCAGTTCGAGGAATCCCAAAATAATTACCCATTTCACCAGTCTCACGAGCCGCTGAGCGGTATTGTGTAGTCAAATAATTACGTCTACTACCCAAACAGTGTATGAAGACCATCCAGAAGACCACTGGAATTTGCCGGGAAGCGATATTATTGGCTGAGCTTATATTCCGAGTTTCGGCAAGCGATGTGCCTGGGGGTACTGAGACCGATGTAATCAGCAACTCCCCCTGACGGACGACCAAGAAAAACTTTGTCTAATTAAACAAAAACGTACGTCTTGTAGGAATCAATACGCTCCATTATCATACCGTTTAACTTACTCAGAGTCATTTGTATTTTTAATACTCAAAGACAGGGACGGTATACTAGAAGACGATGGTGCAGGAATCATTGAGTGGAAGGGTACGCAGTTACTATACTAGCTTTTTACACGCAAACATTGTCATTGTGTTTGTGCCGACAGTAATTCAATCAACTGAATTAGCCTGTACAAAATGCATGTTTTCTTTCACTCCAGGATTGGTGTTCAATGAAGCTGCACATGTGTGTGACTGGCCGAAGAACATTGCGCCACCGTGCGGGCGAAAGATGTGAACCACATAGAGTCAACAAATCGGTCAAGAAGCAAGAAATACAACATATGAACGTATTTTCATCCGGAAAACATTTAGTAAATACTGGTAGTATTCGGAAGCAATTGAAGAGGATGCATATCACGTTGACGTATAGGGTCAACCACCGCATTTGTACAATTTCGCAAATTACGCCATAAAGATTGGCGTATGAGGTGCCAATAAAAAACAAGACATACAACGTAGATGCATATGAACATGTTAAATATATTTACCAGACATCGGGGCGATTCGGAAGCAATCAGTGAAGAAAGCGATGCTACAAATTATGGTGGCCATCGTTGTACTTCTAACAAAGAGCGCAGGTAAACATGTCGTAATCCACGGATGAGAACTTATCGATGACGTATGAATTCACCTATGACACCGTGTCCCTCCCACTAGTTATATTAAAGGCCGACAAAAACAGGCAATTTCATTACGACTCGAACAGGCTAGGCCAGGCCAGACCAAACCAGACTCCCTTTACTGCAATGTATCAACTACATCGACCGACACCGTTTGAGCCGTACTCGAAGCCAGCGAGACGTCATGATCACGTAATCGTGAAAACTGTCTACTACATCGGTGGTAGTTGGGGCTATATGCAAGTCGCTAGTACACGCGCTAGTCACGTCGCGACTCGACTTTAGAAACGCGGCCCTGTACGGCATTACCGGAACCTTGCTGCACCGACAAGAAATGGTCCAGCGATCAGCTGCACCTGTCGTCCTATGCTTACATCGGCGCCGTGCATGCAAACAGTCCACAGTACCTTTCTGACAGTATATTTGTTGATGTTCGTGTCGCACTATTCGCTCGGCCGACCAGTCTGTCATGGTTGTTCCTAGAGTTAACCTGGAACAGTTCGGCCGACGCTCATTTCCATGTGCAGGTTCCACCATCTGGAACTCTCTTCCACTGGAGCTAAGAACACAAGTGACTCTGGACGTTTTAAGAGGGACCTGAAAACCTTTCTCTGTAATCAGGCTTTTTTCATAGTTTCTTTCTTTTTAAGTATATTCATTTTAGTATTATATATATATATATAATCGAAATGTGTATTGTTATGTATGTAATATATATCATACAATCATATCATGTTTTAGTATGAGATATTTCTAAATAAATTTGTCTGGTCGGGCAAAAATGTCCCGTGTATCCCGGCGTTTAGAACCACTACCAAAATGTCAGTCACCTGACCGCTATGTGTTGGATCGTGACAGCTGGTTGGGCGACAGACTCGTCAGACAAGTAGTGTTAAACTGATTATGCTTAGTTTGGCAAATGGCTGCCAAATGTCATATATGTGCGTCATCATCATCTGCCAGATGGATGTGCCTTCCAGTATTCGTCTAGTTCGTCTCGTCAGTGTCCTGCTGGTCTTCTTCTAGCTAGTTTCCCTTCGTAAGGTCTCCAGGTTGTCATACGCAATGTCCATCGGTTATTTCGTAGTCTGCTGATATGCCCTGCCTTCTGACTTCTCCGACTCCGATCTCATCCCATCATCCCATACCAACCTGGTTTATATATGTATATGTATATATAAATATATATATATATATTTATATAAACATATATATATATATATATATCGACAAGATAGTAGAGAGTAATGACTGACACATTTATATTATAGTTTAGCTTCTATGTGTTGACTTATGCCTCACGGTTAGATTGTTAGGGAAATGTGGTTGTACCAAAGCAATCTACGTGGAAAACGTACGCAATGCCCTCACCGTCAGGTAATGTACACAAGGGGTGTTGCTATGTACAATAAATAGATACTGGTAAGGGATGATCGCAGCAATTCGCTATCTCATAAAAAACGTTAATCTTTACGCGGGGTTTTCATCGTCTACATAAATCACGGGAAATTAATAATACAATGGCGCCACCTAACGAGTGAAACCTATGTCAATTAAAAAGAACGATTCCATAATGCTTAGTTGGTTGGCCACAATGAGTATCGTACGTATCGCGTATTACGTATCGCGCCACAAAGTGCATAGTTTATACAATTCATAGGCGCCGGAACTGGAGAGCTTAGGAGACTGGAAATAGGAGTAGCCCCCAATATCTAGCGAAGTGGTTGCATTTATTGGTGCTATTTGCTGTTTGTATAACTGAGAAAAACATATTTATATCAATATTTTCATAACCATTCAATATCATAAAAAACAACTAGTATCTGATCTCCTCTCAATATCCTGGTCTCTGGTGTTGTCAAACCACATTCTTTTAGGCGTATCTTGTAACTAAGATCTCTCAGTTTTAGTAAAATTTTAGTAGCTCTCCTCTGTACTCTTTCTAGCATATCTATGCCTTTCTTGCGATGTGGCCTCCACCCTTGTATATAATATTCTAAATGAGGTCTAACTATTGTTTTGTACAGCGGTATTATTAATTATTTTCCTTATACGCTATACTTCGCCAAGTTAATCCAAATATTTGATTTCCCTTTGAAGCTGCAATTAAATTATACCACAGGAAGGAAGGCCAATGGTGAATCCTTTTAAACATCGGCGATTCGTCGCGATATTTCTATGGTGTTGACAACGTACAGACAGAAAAAGAGCCTCAAGGTGTGTTGTTGGCGACGTCAACGGGGTGGGGGGTGAAACAGAAAATCGTCTGGTAAGCTTCAAAAATTGCAAATATCGCCGCAAAAAATATTCAACGGCATCCCCCACCCACGATGCCCATTTGATCCGATAGCGGATTGATACTGAAGCTCCAGCTCAGCCCATCAGATATTATTTCGTTCCGACGCATATGCAATGACTTGTGAAGAAGCCAACACATATCCACCAGAAATCGGTTGCAAGACATACTTTCGTCGTGAGACGCGGTCCGGTAGTTAGTAAAATACTCTTAATCGAGATAATCAGGATTCTAGTCATGTTATTTCAATTATCAGGCTTTGGCATTGTTTTCACACCACGTTGCTTCGTTCATTCTGCTGTATAACTGAATATTTTGATTACACAATGTGGCACATACGCGTGAATAAAACAAATTGTCTTGACGCAGTGGGGTCTAATTGGTGAAATACATATGATGAATGAACGAATGAACACGTCTTCTTGGAGGTGATAGCTTAATGTTGTGATCAGACTTAACGATTGGATCCGGCGCTGTGTATGAACTTATCTTTACTTACTATTGGCGGAAGGCCACTGTACCTGGTTGGGTGAATGAACGAATTAACGTGTTAGCGTGAGACGCATACGGCGAGTTTGGGTAACACTCTTACTGCCATTGTCACAGTCACGTGTTTACATAAGCTGAGTAACAGCTGTGTAGTAACAACTTCTTACAGCGCAGTCTCAGATGGGTCGAAGAAACATGTATTCTAATTGGCACGATAATTCACAGTCTCCTCTAAGTAGAACGCAGACAGTGTTGCTGCTGCCATTTTTATATATGTGTGAGTATGCATGTATGTATGTATGTATGTATGTATGTATGTATGTATGTATGTATGTAGGTATGTACGTAGGTATGTAGGTATGTAAGTATGTAGATATGTAGGTATGTAGGTATGCATGTATGTGTGTATGTGTGTATGTGTGTATGTGTGTATGTGTGTATGTGTGTATGTGTGTATGTGTGTATGTGTGTATGTGTGTATGTGTGTATGTGTGTATGTGTGTATGTGTGTATGTGTGTATGTTTGTATTTGTGTGTGTGTGTGTGAGTGTGTGAGCGTATACGTATGTGTATCTGTATGTGTTTTTGTGTGTATGTGTGTTTTTGTGTATGTGTGCATATGTGCATGTGTGCATGTGTGCATGTGTGCATTGTGCATGTGTGCATGTGTGCATGTGTGCATGTGTGCATGCGTGCATGCGTGCATGCGTGCATGGGTGCATGGGTGCATGTGTGCATGTGTGCATGTGTGCATGTGTGCATGTGTGCATTTGTGCATGTGTGCATGTGTGCATGTGTGCATGTGTGCATTTGTGCATTTTGTATGTAAGCATGTATGCGTGTATGCGTGCATACGTGCATGCGTGTACGCGTGCACGCGTGCATGCATGTATTTGTGTATGTGAGTGTGTATGTTTGTATTTGTGTGTGTGTGTGTGTGTGTGTGTGTGTGTGTGTGTGTGTGTGTGTGAGTGTGTGTGAGCGTATGCGTGTGTGTATCTGTATGTGTTTTTGTGTATGTGTGCATGTGTGCATGTGTGCATGTGTGCATTTGTGCATTTTGCATGTAAGCATGTATGCATGTATGCATGTATGCATACGTGCACGTATGCACGTATGCACGCATGCACGCATGCACGCATGCACGCATGCACGCATGCACGCATGTACGTATGTATGTATATGTACGTAAACATGTATGGAAGTTGTAAAAGCTGTAGAAGCATCTGCAATTAATTTAGGTCAAAAAAATTCCACTTTCCTGAAAACGTTGCTTATTATTTATATGATATGAGTTTTGTGCGTGATGATGAAGGGTGCTACTCGTGTGTGCAGGTTCTCCGCCGCCAGACAAGATAAAGCAATACTCTTGACGGGAAATGAATGACGACAGAGAAAGCGATGTTCTAATGGTAAACATTTAAAGCACGCACACATGCACGTTCGCACTCATACACGCTCACAGACACATGCACACACAAACATGCGCAAGTATACGAACAGGCACATGATTACTGTGCAATCTACAAGCAAGCAAACAAACAAACAAAACGAAGATTTTTGTAGTATATAATATTAGATTTCTGAGTTTCTAATTGACGGCGTTGAAACCTACCAAAATGTGACCAAATAGTATGGTGTAAAATATGAAGTTCGTGAAAACAATATGGAAATGGTCAACATGCACTAGTAGGATTAACTGTACGAACGTTGTTTAAACCCACATAGTACTACATGCGGATTGTGTACAAGCATAGGCTTAATAGAAAAGCTCGTGCACACAATCAAAACACACACCGCACACATACACTGATACACATGCACGTTCGCACACACGCACGCACGCACACACGCACACACGCACACACGCTCACATGGTCACACGCACAAACGCACGCTCACTCAAACGCACGCATGCGTGCACGCGCACACTAACTTCCTGGTAATAAAAAGACAACGGAACAGACAACCGCTCTTCTTTCACTACACTAGTGTTGATGTGTATTAGTTAGGTCACATGCGTATGTGCTACGGTGCTTCTACTGGTGCATCAAATAAAATTGCACGAAATATCGGCGTGCTAAATAATAAAAACAAACCATTCTTCCCTGTACATATTAGAAACTAGAAACACGCTACCAATCTTTAATTGTACTTCACCTTTTTTATTGTTCAATTTCTGTACTGTATAAAGTAGGCCTACTACGTAAGTATCATTATTTACACTCGCACTCATCATAAACAATTAAAGGTTCCAGAAAATATCATGGTACGTGTATCCGGTATATGATAAATTGAACTTCATATGTATGCACGTTATGCACGTGCAATTAAACCAATATTTTTTATTTATATTACATTGCTTATTGTATTTTCTCACTTAGTGTGGTGTTGTAGATGTTGGTCTAGTGTTTGATTGTACTGATGACAAAGTATATCAACTAATTTCAGTCGCAGAAAGTTGGTGATTGTTCCAATCAGTATCCCTATTACAACGTCTGCGACAGCTACACTGGAATGGCAACATTGTTGAGAAGATGAACGTGGAAGACGGTATTGAAAACATTATGTAGATTGCTGATAGGTATGTTTTATGTGTGTAGTATAGCTTAAAGTGGTGCATTTCCGATGGCACTATCGCAAACGAGACATTACCAAGTAGTTGTATTATTGTTATTAGGTAGCTAGCTGACGGCCAATAACTACACATAGACATTGAAATTTGATGTCTACGCCACGTCACTATGTAGATATTATAATAAATAAGCATTTAGTTTTGTATCATTGTAAAGGAAATACAAATGTAGGCCTCTTCCTTACCAAGAATCGTATAATTAATTGGTTTTACTGTTTGATGGTGTGCTAGAATGTATGTATGAACTTATTTTTATTCACTATGGACGGATACAAATCACGGTGTCTGGTTGATTGAATGAAAGCAGTAATTTGCCTGCGTCAGACGTTTGCTCTTTCATGGACGCTTCACTAGATTTATCAAGGACATGTTATTTTCGAGTACAACGAGATAGAATTACATTCCTGCGGTCGACTGTCACAGTTATGTGCCCACAAGCTAACATCATAGACTCGCCTTTGTTCACATAATATTCCTAACATATATATGCGTTCTCACAGAGCAATCTCAGATGGATCGAGAAAACATGTATTCTTTTTAACACGATGCTGCTACGTTTATCCCCAGTGGGCATGGATGTATATAGAGAACTGGTATTCCATTGAAACACAGCGGCACACGCCACAACGATCACCAGGATTATATTCTTCAGTGTTTTGCCGGCGTTATTGTCCGCTGTTGACGTACAAAGCTCGTTACCACAAGATCCCCAGTGCCTGTGCACCGTCAACGTTCCTCCAGCCAAAAGCGTCGGTCAAACTGGCGATTACGGCGCTGATGAAAACGGAGTAAAGACTAGTGCGTTCCTCGCTCTGCTGACACAGATGCAAGAGTTGCGACATGAACTGGCGACAATAAAAACAGGTATGTTTTTGGTCAGATTTCAAGCACAAAATTATCACGTCATATACGTTTAATTTATACAATACGGATCTTTTTATGTTGTAATTAAAATGGTAGCGTGTCCCGTTTTAGTATACGGATTTGCCTGACGTGAAAAAGAAGTCGACGAGTATAAAGTTGACCAACAAATGTATAATGGTGAAGAAAACAAAATCATGTTAGGCAAATTTCCGATTTGAGTAGGTATGCAATAGGCTTAATGACTGAACAATGCGGTAAGGGTTTACATAATTTCAAGCCACATTTACGGATTTCACCCAAGCAAGTGTAGGTTGTTAGTAATAACAATAATAAATATTAAACTGACACGTGTGCTTGTGTGCGTGCGTAAGTGAGTGTGTTTGTGTGTGCGTGGGTGCGTGTGGGTGCGCGTGTCCGTCAGTGTGCGTGTATGTGCATAAGTGTGAGCGTGTTCGTTTGTGTGAGCGTATATGTGGGAATGTACGAGGGGGTGTATTAACATATTCGTCGCAGACGATTTGGATCTCGGGCACCAGCCAAACGTTTTGTTGATTAATCCACTGTAGTTCGGATGAGAACTAACGTCATTACTTTTTTGTCTCGAAATAGTCCGTAGTAGTACGTTCTCCGCTGTTGACAACAATTATTGTGGATACAGGTTTTCACACAAACTGTGATGGTCAGTTCTGACGCAAGCGACAGAACTCACCATCTAAACTTAAAATACTTTCGACAAATGTAATGCTATATATTATACACCAAGGACCCCATATGTTATTTAATTTCGAGTACGCAATCAGTGGTGTAAATCACTAGGGATGAGTGCATAATCATTGGAACCAATCAGACGACGGGAATAAGTGGTTAGCGTCAATCTCATTATTCGTTAGAGTTAATATTATACACTGTACATAGATGGGGTTAGGTCCAATTAGGTTTAGGGTCAGTAGTAGTAAATAGTTAAGGTTATATGTGGTTAGGGGTAGGGTTATGCTTTCAGTGGGTACTGATTCGACCATCCTTCGATAGAGTGTACGGCCAAACTGCGCATTTGCGTCCAGATAGCGTTCTCGGCGGAAGTTAACTAAGCAGCAAGCCCACTGTATCAATATTCTCATGTTGCATCTGTCATAACTGTCATATTTCTCATACGATTTGCATCCTACGAGTTTTTCATACTGCAGGTACATTTCGGAAATAAAATGTATTAGCTATATAGGTAAAGATTATATTACCGTTGAATGTACAATACAGGTAGTAGCTCTCTGTTTCACAAGCATAAATCAAGTGTTCGTATTTATACAATAGTCTCCATTAATTACATCTACTGACGCATCCTCCTATGTACCATAACTACGTTAGTCAGAACGAAAACAAACCCTGAACTTAATATCTTCATATAGTTTGTTTTAATACAATACATAATCACGAATATATACATCAACGCGTAAATGGTTAATCACTTTACTGGATATACGATTGTTTTATTTATCTTAGGCATTCTTACATCGTAGCCACGTCTTCGCGGCAACAATCATACGTATTCAAATCTGAACGACTGACTGTCATACAATTATTCACTAACACAAAACTGTTCGCGTTACAAAAACACAAACACAGAAGACAGTTTTTCCCGACTAGTTCCTGTCTAACGTTAGCTAAGTCGTAAATTAGAGCAGTTTATTTGTTGCCATGCAAGTTACAACGACGACGACGATGACGAAAACATCAACAAAATAAAAGGTTGCTACAACAACAACACTACTAAGGCAGACGATGACGACGATCACGGTGGCCACAACCACAAAACGCAGGCGATGGCGATGGCGATGGCGATGGAGACAACCGCAGCACCTGCAGCAACAACAACAACAACACCACAACAGCGGAAGCACCAGCAGTAAAAACAACAACGCATACGATTTCAACGACCACGGCAACAACAACAGGAACATCGAAAAGAATCAAATAACGACGAACGACATTGGTAATAGCACTGAGAATAAACACACACTGTGACTAAATAACGTCCCCCTTAATCGACCATGAAATATATGGTCAACGGTCTCAATCACTCTATTAACAATACCAACGTCTTGTAAAATTGGAGTCGATGACAGATTCATCACCGACATATTTGTTAATAACGAATTATATATATATATATGGATAATAACTTCGATATCCCAAATAATTGGTCACGTCATAATTACATCAGGATAAAACATCGTCCATGTAGAAGCACTAATACACAAGACCAAACCAACAGTTCTGATAAGTATCCACATGTTGCTATAGAAGCAAACATAACATGACTGATAGTATTTTACTTCACAAGAATGAAATAATACAGGCGTGTGTTGCCGGTCTGGACTAAATAGTTTGCATCTCGTGGCAAAGTGCATATATCGGGAGTTTTCCTCCTCTGTGTCCCGTTGATACGTTCTCGCCATAATCTTTGAACTGTCGGCGTCAGAGTGAATGAAACGCAAATAAAGACTCCCTGGCAAGTGTTTAACACAATGAATGGGTACCACAGGAAACGGAGAAGGTCGATGTTTGCCAAGAAAACAATCAGCCATGTGAAACCCATCAGTGACGTCAACCATACGTAAATGACGAATGTCATGCGTTGTTGGTGCTCTGATCGAGCCTTGCTGCCCGCTGACAAGGAACGTCCGAGAGCAACGACGGTGCGAACAAATAATACTGCATTGGCAGTGATCGCTATTGCTAGAGGAATTGCGAAATAGTATATGTTAGCTCTGCGACCTGCAATCCAACACATTGTCTTGCTGCCGTAACTTAAAGGTAGAGTGGTGTAGAAGACGAGCACCAGACAGATAGCAACAAAGGCAGCCGGTAGGCCCCAGGCATATATAGCAAAGGTACATAGACGATATGTACTGGTAACACCTCTGAATGATCTCATAACAGCAAATGTGCACGATACGTCGAAGGCAAGTACATTCATCCAAAGGAAGGATACCAGCCAAGTGTAGTGCTGAATGACCGCCACGACGGTACAAGCCTCACGGTAAGGTAAGAACGTGTCATTCACTTGCAACGACAGCTGTGCAAAGAACAGCGCCCCGCATAGATTCATTACGCATTTACCAGCTCGAGTGCGAAGCTTTTTGAACAGACAGTACGTTGTCATTGTAAACGCGAGACAGACCATTGACAAAGTGTTCCCAACCATCGTAAGCGTATCCTGTAAAAAAACTTCAGTTTTATTGATATTAAGAATCATGCTTAGCTGGGGAAGTAGGTAGGAACATAAAACGATCGCATTTGATTCCAATCTAACAACGTGTGTCTCGTTGACTTCCACTTCTTCCGACGTTCCTTCATATAACTGCAGTGAATCACCCAAGTCAACGTACTCGTCCGCCTGAAATGTGACCGTGTCACAATTGAATATGTCTGGCTCACAAACCAACGCAGTGGCACGTGCAGTCAATCGTTCATTTAACGAATTGTTCATCCGCCAAGATATAATAACAGGAACGTCTGCCACGTCATACATCTGCGACGTACTCTCAACATGAAATTTAGACGGAAACTTGGACGCAAACTTCGTGTAATGGTCACTTAAAATGATTACAACACGCCGTATCTTTGGTGATCCTTTTATACACGTACCAGATGTTTCGATAGTACCTCGGTTGAAAACAAATATGGTGAATTGCGGGGACTGATTTGGGAGACTGTTGATCATGTTAGCATACCTCAGTATGTTAAACACAACATCAGTGAAATTTCGGGATATCGCTTTATGGATCCAAACAGTAGATGTACTGGAAATAACTTCATTCCAATGTTTGAACTCTTTAACGGCGTTGCATTCGCTACATAGTTTGCAATGATCTAAGCCAATTCCTAAGATAATACGTTCTAGGTCAAGCGATCCAAACTGGTTATCTTCGGTCGATATGACGACATACGTGCTTATGTCATATTTGTCAGAAAACAGGGGCAGCTGCGTGGGGATTGATGAGCTCACAGCAACACATGAGGAGGCCGACACCACCAGGGTCTTGCTCCATGTTGTAGATGCAGCAAAAAGTGGATACAACCATGTTGTTATCAATGCTCAAGACACTGACATAATGGTGATTGCCTTAGCTCTCAAGTCCGATATCCCATGCCATATCTACCAAAGGAGAGGAACCAAAACTCGGGAAAAGATTATACACATAGACAAGGTAGCTTCGACATTAGGAAAAAAGCTATGCACTTAACTCATAGGCTTCCATGCATTTACCGACTCCATCAGCTCCTTCTCAGGAAAAGGAAAGGTTAGACCTCTGAAAATATAGAAAAGAGGAGGATTATCAACAATGGTTCACGGGTATTGGACAGTCGTGGGAAGTCTCGGAAGAAATCAACCAGAAACTTGAGGCATTTGTGCGCAGTCTACATGCCTCAAAAGGAGCGACCGTTAGAGTCAACGAATGCCGGTACAAGCGTTTCTGGGCCAAGAGGGAAGATATTAGCTCATCATCTCTCCCACCCTGCAGAGACTGCCTCCAACAGCATACTAGACGGGCCAACTATCAGGCTGCAATATGGTGCAGGTCTCTTGAAGCAAAACCAGAAGTCCCGCAGCCGACAAGTCATGGATGGATCATCGATGAAGATGGTGACCTTGACGTGCAATGGATGACCGTTCTACCAGCACCAACAACTGTTCTTGAGCTGATGAAATGCAACTGTAGCCGGGCATGCGATAGCAACGACTGCCAATGCATCGCAAATTGGTCTTAAATGTACTCTGATGTGTCGCTAGTAAAACTGTGCCAACCAGATTGCGGAGGAAGATGTGCAAAATATCCATGGGGTGATTATGTACTTCCTGTGACATAATGCTTCAAAATATGCCACCTGGTAATTACCATCGCGGGGGAATTCTTTTCTGGTCTTTTATTCCACCAAAGTGATCCACATGTATCTATTTTCAGTAATATCTTGATATACAAATCAGGATGACTTTCAAATGGAGGTTTGACTTCAAAGGAAATCAATAGTGATGTACCAGACTATTGTTTAAATGATATTTTACCAAAAGATCACTTACTCATTATCCTCAAGGGATCCTGGAAAATGGTGGCATTCCTATTTGTCATGTTGAAAAGTTTGTAACTGAGGCATGAACTGAATATTTCACTATAAAATACTACAAGCTGTGCCCAAAAATTTCTGTAACCTCGGCAACCATTATTCAAATCAACTATGATAACAAGTGAAAAAATAGAAATGTACGTGTTACCATGATAACCACTTATCAATGGGACCTTAGGAATATCAATGAATGAAAATCACTTTGCTATGGTTTTTTACCGATATAATCAATTTGACCAGCTTTGGGCATAGCTAGGTGTCTTATAGCAAGGAAATATCAAAATTACTCTTTTCTGCCATTTTCCTAAAAAACGACATTTCGAAACTGATGTTTTTACCCCAAAACTGACCATTCTGCCTAAATATATTGTACACAAAGGTAATTGAAAAACTGCCTGGGTATCTCAGAATGGGTTTGCCATTGAAAACACCCAAATATTTCATATTAATCCGGATATATGAATTTTTTAAGTTTTGTCACCAACAAAAGTATTTTTGGCCCCAAAATGGCCGTTTCCATGGCAACCATTGAGACAAATTTTGAATAAATGGAATCAAAAAAGCAACACTTATAGTGCTCATAATTTCCACTTTTTGAATTTGTTTCAAGCTGTACATTCCCATTTTTAAAAGGACAATTTCAAAAAACGTGAATTTACCCCCAAAAAGCATATTTTCCCACAAAAAAGGTATAAAGCTACCACTTGGGAATGACCATCATACTGATAAATGTGCCCAAGGTAATGTTCTTTCAAAAAAATATAGTGAGCCTTTGTCCCTCAAAATGGTACCGGCATGTGTATTGGCCCAAGGACTATTTGAAAGGAAATAATCCTAAGTAAAATCACAACTGATGCAGGATGGCACAACTGTGACGATAAAACTCAGTTGCGGTGGCAACCATTAATCATCGCTCCACATTTACTCTTTCAGTTGACAGATCCACTACATTGCTCGTCTTGACAAGGACCCAAACGTATATTTCCAATTCGATTTATTATATTTAGTGTCATCCAATGCTGGTCTTGAATGTGTTAGTGCAAGCAATTTGTGGTTCGTCAATGCTTTTTTTGTAGAGGCGGACAACAGTGTATCACTCCGCGACACAACGCCTTCTTCATTTAGTGCTAGGACTGATGCGAAAGAAAACAACCCATCGAGTCCAAACGCATTTGACATCGCAACGATAACTACATTGGCTGTCACTTAGGCAGCAGATGGTGACAACACCATAAAAACGAGAAGCGACGACAGAATTGACAACCGGACTACAACGACTATAAATGTCACACACAAGCCTCTTACGGTAATGGAAATTGAACGCATAGTTTACAACACACTTTGCAACAGATCTTGTGAAAACAAGTGTGACCAACAGAGAGACATGTGGGACAGTAGTTGCTACTGCGACAAGGCCTGTTTGAAACTTGGTGACTGCTGTCTCGATTAGGAAGCATCTTGTTTATCTGGCCCTAAGGTAACTCGCGACAATTACGCAGACATTTTAAGAATGCGAAATCCACGATCAGTCACATGCGTCGACATTCGACGAAAAAAAGCGACCAGCACCGTGGTTGTGTCGTCTTGCGGCAGTAAACCAGCGACAACCACCGACACATACACAATTGATCTTTGTGAACGACCGTTTGAGGTGAACTACACGCTTACCGCATAAATTCCGCTTATGTTTCGTGGCGTCATCTACCGCAACACGTATTGTGCAATTTGTAACAATCCTGGCAACAATATGACTGATATGGCCACAGCTGGTGTAGCTTTTAAATGTGTGAACTCAACAGGATCTGCGTCCGGTCTGTGGCAGCGTTACGACAGAGATTCCAGAAACGACCAAGATATTTCCAAATGCGAACTTATGTTCAATTTGTCGATTTTGCTCCAGAACAACAGCCGCTACAATTGCTGGACGGAAAGCAGCTCGTCGAACGCGTGCGACTCCGACTTATCAGATCCACGTTTTGACATCGATTACCTACGTTCAACATGTCAAAAGTATCAGGCGAACATATTCCATATTCCTTCACAGAGGTACTATAGAAATCCGCACTGTGCCATGTGTCGAGGTATTAAGAACATATTCGAATTTGTATGTGAGATAAAGAAAGAACATGTAATCATAAAAAGAATGATGGTCTTCTCTGAGTCGGTACGCTTCCATCAACCATTTAAAAGATTCAGTCTATGTCCTAATGGCATGGTGTTCGATCACACGACCGGGTTTTGCGTCCAACCCACGTGTCCCGCTGGTCACGTGGGTTTGCGCGACAAAAGGTGCATGAAACTAAATGTGACCGTGCCACATATGTTTTCTGACAAATATGACATAAGCACGTATGTCGTCATATCGACCGAAGATAACCAGTTTGGATCGCTTGACCTAGAACGTATTATCTTAGGAATTGGCTTAGATCATTGCAAACTATGTAGCGAATGCAACGCCGTTAAAGAGTTCAAACATTGGAATGAAGTTATTTCCAGTACATCTACTGTTTGGATCCATAAAGCGATATCCCGAAATTTCACTGATGTTGTGTTTAACATACTGAGGTATGCTAACATGATCAACAGTCTCCCAAATCAGTCCCCGCAATTCACCATATTTGTTTTCAACCGAGGTACTATCGAAACATCTGGTACGTGTATAAAAGGATCACCAAAGATACGGCGTGATGTAATCTTTTTAAGTGACCATTACACGATGTTTGCGTCCAAGTTTCCGTCAAAATTTCATGTTGAGAGTACGTCGCAGATGTATGACGTGGCAGACGTTCCCGTTATTATATCTTGGCGGATGAACAATTCG
Source organism: Paraescarpia echinospica (assembly GCA_020002185.1). Classification (NCBI taxonomy): domain Eukaryota; kingdom Metazoa; phylum Annelida; class Polychaeta; order Sabellida; family Siboglinidae; genus Paraescarpia; species Paraescarpia echinospica. The sequence goes on from JAHLWY010000182.1 coordinate 257,502, forward strand.
TTAAATGAACGATTGACTGCACGTGCCACTGCGTTGGTTTGTGAGCCAGACATATTCAGTTGTGACACGGTCACATTTCAGGCGGACGAGTACGTTGACTTGGGTGATTCACTGCAGTTATATGAAGGAACGTCGGAAGAAGTGGAAATCAACGAGACACACGTTGTTAGATTGCAATCAAATGCGATCGTTTTATGTTCCTACCTACTTTCCCAGCTAAGCATGATTCTTAATATCAATAAAACTTAAGTTTTTTTACAGGAAACGCTTACGATGGTTGGGAACATTTTGTCAATGGTCTGTCTCGCGTTTACAATGACAACGTACTGTCTGTTCAAAAAGCTTCGCACTCGAGCTAGTAAATGCGTAATGAATCTATGCGGGGCGCTGTTCTTTGCACAGCTGTCGTTGCAAGTGAGTGACACGTTCTTACCTTACCGTGAGGCTTGTACCGTCGTGGCTGTCATTCAGCACTACACTTGGCTGGTATCCTTCCTTTGGATGAATGTATTTGCCTTCGACGTATCGTGCACATTTGCTTATATGAGACCATCCAGAGGTGTTACCAGTACATATCGTCTATGTACCTTTGCTATATATGCCTGGGGCCTACCGGCTGCCTTTGTTGCTATCTGTCTGGTGCTCGCCTTCTACACCACTCTACCTTTAAGTTACGGCAGCAAGACAATGTGTTGGATTGCAGGTCGCAGAGCCAACATATACTATTTCGCAATTCCTCAAGCAATAGTGATCACTGCCAATGCAGTATTATTTGTTCGCACCGTCGTTGCTCTCGGACGTTCCTTGTCAGCGGGCAGCAAGGCTCGATCAGAGCACCAACAACGCATGACATTCGTCATTTACGTACGGTTGACGTCACTGATGGGTTTCACCTGGCTGTTTGGTTTCTTGGCAAACATCGACCTTCTCCGTTTCCTTTGGTACCCATTAATTGTGTTAAACACTTGCCAGGGAGTCTTTATTTGCGTTTCATTCACTCTGATGCCGACAGTTCAAAGATTATGGCTAGAACGTATCAATGGGACACAGAGGAGGAAAACTCCCGATATATGCACTTTGCCACGAGATGCAAACTATTTAGTCCAGACCGGCAACACCCGCCTGTAATATTTCATTCTAGTTAAGTAAAATACTATCAGTCATGTTATGTTTGCTTCTATAGCAACATGTGGATACTTATCAGAACGGTTGGTTTGGTCTTGTGTATTAGTGCTTCTACATGGACGATGTTTTATCTTGATGTAATTATGACGTGACCAATTATTTGGGATATCGAAGTTATTATCGATATATATATATAATTCGTTATTAACAAATATGTCGGTGATGAATCTGTCATCGACTCAAATTTTACAAGACGTTGGTATTGTTAATAGAGTGATTGAGACCGTTGACCATATATTTCATGGTCGATTAAGGGGGACGTTATTTAGTCACAGTGTGTGTTTATTCTCAATGCTATTACCAATGTCGTTCGTCGTTATTTGATTATTTTCGATGTTCCTGTTGTTGTTGCCGTGGTCGTTGAAATCGTATGCGTTGTTGTTTTTACTGCTGGTGCTTCCGCTGTTGTGGTGTTGTTGTTGTTGTTGCTGCAGGTGCTGCGGTTGTCTCCATCGCCATCGCCATCGCCATCGCCATCGCCTGCGTTTTGTGGTTGTGGCCACCGTGATCGTCGTCATCGTCTGCCTTAGTAGTGTTGTTGTTGTCGTAACCTTTTATTTTGTTGATGTTTTCGTCGTCGTCGTCGTCGTTGTAACTTGCATGGCAACAAATAAACTGCTCTAATTTACGACTTAGCTAACGTTAGACAGGAACTAGTCGGGAAAAAATGTCTTCTGTGTTTGTGTTTTTGTAACGCGAACAGTTTTGTGTTAGTGAATAATTGTATGGCAGTCAGTCGTTCAGATTTGAATACGTATGATTGTTGCCGCGATGACGTGGCTACGATGTAAGAATGCCTAAGATAAATAAAACAATCGTATATCCAGTAAAGTGATTAACCATTTACGCGTTTATGTGTATATTCGTGATTATGTATTGTATTAAAACAAACTATATGAAGATATTAAATTCAGGGTTTGTTTTCGTTCTGACTAACGTAGTTATGGTACATAGGAGGATGCGTCAGTAGATGTAATTAATGGAGACTATTGTATAAATATGAACACTTGATTTATGTTTGTGCAACAGAGAGCTATTACCTGTATTGTACATTCAACGGTAATATAATCTTTAGTTATATAGCTAATACATTTTATTTCCGAAATGTACCTGCAGTATGAAAAACTCGTGGGGTGCAAATCGTATGAGAAATATGACAGTTATGACAGATGCAATATGAGAATATTGATACAGTGGGCTTGCTGCTTAGTTAACTTCCGCCGAGAACGCTATCTGGACGCAAATGCGCAGTTTGGCCGTACACTCTATCGAAGGATGGTCGAATCAGTACCCACTGAAAGCATAACCCTACCCCTAACCACATATAACCTTAACTATTTACTACTACTGACCCTAAATATAATTGGCCCTAACCCCATCTATGTACAGTGTATAATATTAACTCTAACGAATAATGAGATTGACACTAACCACTTATTCCCGTCGTCTGATTGGTTCCAATGATTATGCACTCATCCCTAGTGATTGACACCACTGATCGCGTACTCGAAATGAAATAACATATGGGGTCCTTGGTGTATAATATATAGCATTACATTTGTCGAAAGTATTTTAAGTTTAGATGGTGAGTTCTGTCGCTTGCGTCAGAACTGTCCATCACAGTTTGTGTGAAAACCTGTATCCACAATAATTGTTGTCAACAGCGGAGAACGTACTACTGTGTAGGCCAATAATATGGAAACAACATGCGAACAGACAAATAAGGAAGGATAAGGAAAGTGTAAAACATGGACATGACTGCACGGCCTAGGCACAACCTAACTGGGCAAGATTCGAGGGTTCACTATTTTGCGAAATCATGATGGTGATACTATATAATTGGACTTGCAGTATAGCCAGCTATGGCCCATATTTAACAGAGGCAAATATCGAGTGGTGTTCCGAAACTACCTTAAATATAGTAAATGCCAGTAGAAACGCGCCTTATTGTTACATATTGGATTAAGTGGAGACGATGATCCCATAGATATCAATTTTGTGAAATATTTTGTTATAACCCGCCATGCTAACGTGCCCGTTTTGAACGCTGTTAACATATCAACAGTAACATTTAGCTATAATTGAAGAAGAAGATGATTGAGATTTGCCGGACACTGCTACATACATAATGATGAAATGGCATCTAAGACCATATTGTGGCAACCGACACATGAAAGAACCAAGGCAGGAAGACCAGCAGCAACTTACACCGACTTCTTAAAGGAAGATGTGGGTCTAGGTACGGAGGAGGTGAAGACAGAGGGATCTGGAGACGGATGAGTGAAGACACTAATGTTCGACCCCAGTGGCCGACATGAGTGGAGAGTGGATAATTGAATGCTTGATATTTGATAATAACATTTAATTTATACATCGATCAAAACAATCGCAGCATTTAAGTAAATGTCAAATATTTGTATAATTCATTTTGTTTAAATTATATAATCCTCTCGCAGGGCCGTAGACAGAGGAGTTGATGGTATCAGTCCAAATCCCCCTATTTGAACCTCCTCTTAGAAATGAGCCCCATTTGTCAATAATTGTTGGATTACCTAAGAATGAAACGTTTCTGGTAAGTATCAAGTGTTGTATTACGCATTAATGAAATATTTCCTGAGGTGGAGGGATGGAAAGAGGAATGGAGAAACAGAGCGAACGACGGAGGAGAATGAAGAAGGGTGGTAGAGAAAGTAGTGCAATTGCAATGAGGTGAAAGAGAGAGAGAGAGAGAGAGAAAGAAGAGGAAGAGAAAGAAAATGTCTATATATCCAAGCCAGCCTCACCCCTTTATGAATAATCGAGTATATTAGTCTTATAACCGATGCGAAACCTGGGAACGGTAAGAACCCCGAACAAACGGACAATTTCGAGACAAAAAAGTAATGACGTTAGTTCTCATCCGAACTACAGTGGATTAATCAACAAAACGTTTGGCTGGTGCCCGAGATCCAAATCGTCTGCGACGAATATGTTAATACACCCCCTCGTACATTCCCACATATACGCTCACACAAACGAACACGCTCACACTTATGCACATACACGCACACTGACGGACACGCGCACCCACACGCACCCACGCACACACAAACACACTCACTTACGCACGCACACAAGCACACGTGTCAGTTTAATATTTATTATTGTTATTACTAACAACCTACACTTGCTTGGGTGAAATCCGTAAATGTGGCTTGAAATTATGTAAACCCTTACCGCATTGTTCAGTCATTAAGCCTATTGCATTCCTACTCAAATCGGAAATTTGCTTAACATGATTTTTTTTCTTCACCATTATACATTTGTTGGTCAACTTTATACTGGTCGACTTCTTTTTCACGTCAGGCAAATCCGTATACTAAAACGGGACACGCTACCATTTTAATTACAACATAAAAAGATCCGTATTGTATAAATTAAACGTATATGACGTGATCATTTTGTGCTTGAAATCTGACCAAAAACATACCTGTTTTTATTGTCGCCAGTTCATGTCGCAACTCTTGCATCTGTGTCAGCAGAGCGAGGAACGCACTAGTCTTTACTCCGTTTTCATCAGCGCCGTAATCGCCAGTTTGACCGACGCTTTTGGCTGGAGGAACGTTGACGGTGCACAGGCACTGGGGATCTTGTGGTAACGAGCTTTGTACGTCAACAGCGGACAATAATGCCGGCAAAACACTGAAGAATATAATCCTGGTGATCGTTGTGGCGTGTGCCGCGGTGTTTCAATGGAATAACAGTTCTCTATATACATCCATGCCCACTGGGGATAAACGTAGCAGCATCGTGTTAAAAAGAATACATGTTTTCTCGATCCATTTGAGATTGCTCTGTGAGAACGCATATATAGGTTAGGAATATTATGTGAACAAAGGCGAGTCTATGATGTTAGCTTGTGGGCACATAACTGTGACAGTCGACCGCAGGAATATAATTCTATCTCGTGGTACTCGAAAATAACATGTCCTTGATAAATCCAGTGAAGCGTCCATGAAAGAGCAAACGTCTGACGCAGGCAAATTACTGCTTTCATTCAAATATCCAGACACCGTGATTTGTATCCGTCCATAGTGAATAAAAATAAGTTCATACATACATTCTAGCACACCATCAAACAGTAACACCAATTAATGATACGATTCTGGGTAAGGAAGAGGCCTACATTTGTATTTCCTTTACAATGATACAAAACTAAATGCTTATTTATTATGGTATCTACATAGTGACGTGGCGTAGACATCAAATGTCAATGTCTATGTGTAGTTATTGGCCGTCAGCTAGCTACCTAATAACAATAATACAACTACTTGGCAATGACTCTTTTCCGATAGTGACATCGGAAATGCACCACTTTAAGCTTTACTACACAAATAAAACATACCTATCAGCAATCTACATAATGTTTTCAATACCGTCTTCCACGTTCATCTTCTCAACAATGTTGCCATTCCAGTGTAGCTGTCGCAGACGTTGTAATAGGGATACTGATTGGAACAATCACCAACTTTCTGCGACTGAAATTAGTTGATATACTTTGTCATCAGTACAATCAAACACTAGACCAACATCTACAACACCACACTAAGTGAGACATGATATTGTCTGGAACCTTTAATTGTTTATGATGAGTGCGAGTGTGAATAATGATACTTACGTAATAGGCCTACTTTATACAGTACATAAATGCACCATGATATTGTATGGAACCTTTAATTGTTTATGATGAGTGCGAGTGTGAATAATGATACTTACGTAGTAGGCCTACTTTATACAGAACATAAATGCACCATGATATTGTCTGGAACCTTTAATTGTTTATGATGAGTGCGAGTGTAAATAATGATACTTACGTAGTAGGCCTACTTTATACAGTACAGAAATTGAACAATAAAAAAGGTGAGGTACAATTAAAGATTGGTAGCGTGTTTCTAGTTTCTAACATGTACAGGGAAGAATGGTTTGTTTTTATTATTTAGCACGCCGATATTTCGTGCAATTTTATTTGATGCACCAGTAGAAGCACCGTAGCACATACGCATATGACCTAACTAATACACATCAACACTAATGTAGTGAAAGAAAAGCGGTTGTTTGTTCCGTTGTCTTTTTATTACCAGGAAGTTAGTGTGAGCGTGCACGCATGCGTGCGTTTGAGTGAGCGTGCGTTTGTGCGTGTGACCATGTGAGCGTGTGTGCGTGTGTGCGTGCGTGCGTGCGTGTGTGCGTACGTGCATGTGTATCAGTGTATGTGTGCGGTGTGTGTTTTGATTGTGTGGACGAGCTTTTCTATTAAGCCTATGCTTGTACACAATCCGCATGTAGTACCATGTGGGTTTAAACAACGTTCGTACAGTTAATCCTACCGTAGTGTGGAATGTGCATGTTGACCATTTCCATATTGTTTTCACGAACTTCATATTTTACACCATACTATTTTGTCACATTTTGGTAGGTTTCAACGCCGTCAATTAGAAACTCAGAAATATAATATTATATACAACGAAAATCTTCGTTTTGTTTGTTTGTTTGCTTGCTTGTAGATTGCACAGTAATCATGTGCCTGTTCGTATACTTGCGCATGTTTGTGTGTGCGTGTGTCTGTGTGCGTGTATGAGTGCGAACGTGCATGTGTGCGTGCTTTAAATGTTTACCATTAGAACATCGCTTTCTCTGTCGTCATTCGTTTCCCGTCAAAAGTATTGCTTTATCTTGTCTGGCGGCGGGGAACCTGCACACACGAGTAGCACCCTTCATCATCACGCACAAAACTAATATCATATAAATAAAAAGCAACGTTTTCAGGAAAGTGGAATTTTTTGACCTAAATTAATTGCAGATGCTTCTACAGCTTTTACAACTTCCATACATGTTTACGTACATATACATACATACGTACATGCGAGCATGCGTGCATGCGTGCATGCGTGCATGCGTGCATGCGTGCATACGTGTATACGTGCACGTATGCATACATGCATACATGCATACATGCTTACATGCAAAATGCACAAATGAACACATGCACACATGCACACATGCACACATACACAAAAACACATACAGATACACATACGCATACGCTCACACACACTCACACACACACACACACACACACACACACACACACACACACACACACAAATACAAACATACACACTCACATACACAAATACATGCATGCACGCGTGCACGCGTACACGCATGCACGTATGCACGCATACACGCATACATGCTTACATACAAAATGCACAAATGCACACATGCACACATGCACACATGCACACATGCACAAATGCACACATGCACACATGCACACATGCACACATGCACACATGCACCCATGCACCCATGCACGCATGCACGCATGCACGCATGCACACATGCACACATGCACACATGCACACATGCTCACATGCACACATGCACACATGCACACATGCACATATGCACACATACACAAAAACACACATACACACAAACACACATACAGATACACATACGTATACGCTCACACACTCACACACACACACACAAATACAAACATACACACATACACACATACACACATACACACATACACACATACACACATACACACATACACACATACACACATACACACATACACACATACACACATACACACATGCACACATACACACATACCTACATACCTACATACCTACATACCTACATACTTACATACCTACATACCTACGTACATACCTACATTCATACATACATACATACATACATACATACATACATACATACATGCATACTCACACATATATAAAAATGGCAGCAGCAACACTGTCTGCGTTCTACTTAGAGGAGACTGTGAATTATCGTGCCAATTAGAATACATGTTTCTTCGACCCATCTGAGACTGCGCTGTAAGAAGTTGTTACTACACAGCTGTTACTCAGCTTATGTAAACACGTGACTGTGACAATGGCAGTAAGAGTGTTACCCAAACTCGCCGTATGCGTCTCACGCTAACACGTTAATTCGTTCATTCACCCAACCAGGTACAGTGGCCTTCCGCCAATAGTAAGTAAAGATAAGTTCATACACAGCGCCGGATCCAATCGTTAAGTCTGATCACAACATTAAGCTATCACCTCCAAGAAGACTTGTTCATTCGTTCATTCATCATCTGTATTTCACCAATTAGACCCCACTGCGTCAAGACAAGTTGTTTTATTGACGCGTATGTGCCACATTGTGTAATCAAAATATTCAGTTATACAGCAGAATGAACGAAGCAACGTGGTGTGAAAACAATGCCAAAGCCTGATAATTGAAATAACATGACTAGAATCCTGATTATCTCGATTAAGAGTATTTTACTAACTACCGGACCGCGTCTCACGACGAAAGTATGTCTTGCAACCGATTTCTGGTGGATATGTGTTGGCTTCTTCACACGTCATTGCATATGCGTCGGAACGAAATTATATCTGATGGACTGAGCTGGAGCTTCAGTATCAATCCGCTATCGGATCAAGCGGGCATCGTGGGTGGGGGATGCCGTTGAATATTTTTTGCGGCGATATTTGCCATTTTTGAAGCTTACCAGACGATTTTCTGTTTCACCCCCCACCCCGTTGACGTCGCCAACAACACACCTTGAGGCTCTTTTTCTGTCTGTACGTTGTCAACACCATGGAAATATCGCGACGAATCGCCGATGTTTAAAAGGATTCACCATTGGCCTTCCTTCCTGTGGTATAATTGAATTGCAGCTTCAAAGGGAAATCAAATATTTGGATTAACTTGGCGAAGTATAGCGTATAAGTAAAATAATTATTAATACCGCTGTACAAAACACTAGTTAGACCTCATTTAGAATATTATATACAAGGGTGGAGGCCACATCGCAAGAAAGGCATAGATATGCTAGAAAGAGTACAGAGGAGAGCTACTAAAATTTTACTAAAACTGAGAGATCTTAGATACAAAATACGCCTAAAAGAATGTGGTTTGACAACACCAGAGACCATGATATTGAGAGGAGATCAGATAGTAGTTGTTTTTATGATATTGAATGGTTATGAAAATATTGATATAAATATGTTTTTCTCAGTTATACAAACAGCAAATAGCACCAATAAATGCAACCACTTCGCTAGATATTGGGGGCTACTCCTATTTCCAGCCTCCTAAGCTCTCCAGTTCCGGCGCCTATGAATTGTATAAACTATGCACTTTGTGGCGCGATACGTAATACGCGATACGTACGATAGTCATTGTGTCCAACCAACTAAGCATTATGGAATCGTTCTTTTTAATTGACATAGGTTTCACTCGTTAGGTGGCGCCATTGTATTATTAATTTCCCGTGATTTATGTAGACGATGAAAACCCCGCGTAAAGATTAACGTTTTTTATGAGATAGCGAATTGCTGCGATCATCCCTTACCAGTATCTATTTATTGTACATAGCAACACCCCTTGTGTACATTACCTGACGGTGAGGGCATTGCGTACGTTTTCCACGTAGATTGCTTTGGTACAACCACATTTCCCTAACAATCTAACCGTGAGGCATAAGTCAACACATAGAAGCTAAACTATAATATAAATGTGTCAGTCATTACTCTCTACTATCTTGTCGATATATATATATATATATATGTTTATATAAATATATATATATATATTTATATATACATATACATATATA